>CM032889.1:8162736-8342736 GCA_019176425.1 Megalops atlanticus
CCCAGCTGTGCTGATGTATCAGCATGCATTCAAATCTGTGCGAAAGGCAGGAAATCTGATAGACGCTGACAGAACCATCATCACAAACATATTCACCCCTTATACCTGTCAGCATCTCTCCATCACTTCCTCGCGTACACACCCTTATGGACAGATCCCAAAATTGGTGACGACTTGCGTCACACTAACAGCCCATATAGTTTTATGCATCTTTTCACGCTGGCAACGTAAGAACCAAAGACAGCCACGTTCTAAGTGGCTGTAAGTGTTACTTACAGGGCACGTGGATTATCTGCGAAAAACAAGGGGGAAGAAATCAGACATTCATTAATTATTCACTGTGAAACGTGTGAGACAGCGTGAAAAGGAGAGAGGGGAAGACAGAGGGAGAATTTCAATGGAGCAAAACTGTCTTACCTTTGGCGTGTCTTAATGCTGCTCTGACCACGCCTGGCTCTGTGTGCGCACACAGCCATGTGAGAACGCCTGTATATCAGCAGAAGTGTGTGTTTGCTGACGGATGGAGCATGTGGCGGTTTACTGAGCAAAGGTGCAAGCCTCAGTGCACTGTGGAGCTGGCGATGTTTGTGATCCCTCAGTGAGAATGGTGCATTGTGGGGCTGGAGATTTTAGTGGCCCTCCTTCAGTCAGAGTTGTGCTGCTGTTGGATCCTCCACAGCCTCATAGCATATGACATCACTTGGACTCGTTCTGTTCAGGAAAAAGGAGTGAAGCTTTTTATGCAGGGTTCCTCTCAGCTAACATGTATGTGATGATATTATAATGTTTGTGCATACATCACAGCAGCATTGTGATAGTGTCATGCATTTGGGGGAGGGTTGACTGCACCCTGGGTTTGGTGGAATGATACAAATCTCGAGACACAGGTGTTCCAGTTGATTAAGACTGCAGAAGCAACCTGCAAGTTTCCTGGCATCATTGTCCAGCTAGGGCGTCGCAGTACTGGGCTAATGGTGAGGGCTATGCCTCTTGACCTCACCACCTCCTTTGGACAGGCACCAGGTGTGCCTTCACTCTCCAAGCTGACAGCTCCCCTCTGGCCAATCTCCTGCCGATCCGAATTCCACAAAAAAGGACCCTAAAGCTGGTGTATCGGAGTGAGATCATCCTCTGGGGGAGGGGAGTCAAAAGGAAAGGCGCCATAGCTTTTTAACTCTTCCCAAAGAGTCCTTCTGATCTCTTTACCCGTGCCTGGTCAAAGCGAAGGAACGTTCTCGCTGTGGCTTTCGCACCGACTGGAGCCGTAATGAGCACAGCAGACGTCCCCAGGCCCTGCCATTAGAGCTGAACCCCTCTTGGCAGCCGCTGTATGCTGTCTGGATCAATGACAGGTCAGCATGCGGAGCGTCCTGTGTGCATTCACATTCCAGAGCTCAGGATATGCTGAAATGACATGTGAAGCTGCCGCTGTCAGAGTGAAGCTTGCCTGGAACGAGAGGTAGCTGAATTCTATTCAGTGTGTATATATATACATTAAAAATGTATGACACCTTATATATATATATATATATATATTATATATATATATATATAATTTTGTCTTATAAATACATATACCTATTCGAAAGAGGAAAAATATTTACCTGCCAAGCAAGCAGTTGTTTCTTTCACACCCGTTGTGGGAAATATGTGCATTTTATGATGTCTTGAGCAGGATAACAGGAAGTGCATCTCTGTCTCTGTCTCTTGAAGCCTGGAGTGACTGCACATTCTTTGTTCCCCAGGTAACCAAGGTATTTTATATCTGTCTCTTTCCATTGCAGCACCGTGGTCAATACAGTGGTCGCTAGAGTTTCTCTTTCTTTTGATCTTTTATTTGTGATTTACTCTGCCGGTGCAATACTTCTGCCCAAGGCATGCTTTGCAATTTCAGTTAATGCCTCCAATTTTCAGTGTATTTGTGTTTGAAGTGAAGGGAGAGGGAGATCTTGAGATGTGGCTCTTTCCTGGAATACCTCAGCCCCGGTCTTTAGCAGATTGACTGTCGGGTCGCATTTGTGACAGCGCTGCTCCAGGAGTGACAGGCTCTGCCCAAACCCTCTTTCTCTGGCAGACAACAGGACCAAGTCATTTGCACAGAGCAGGACCTAGATTTCAGGGAAGTGAGACAAGCGGCTGCAGACAGTTCCGGCATTGTTGCCAATTCATTGATGTAAATAAAGAGCACTGATGGACTGAAGACTCTGTCTCACTCCGTGCCCCACTTAAAGTATTCGGTTCTTCCTGTAACTCCACATTTGCATTTGTTGTAAGTTGATATTACGACATATTTTATTTTACTCCTACACCAACATAAAGGTGGAGGTAATAATCCTTGGTGCCACATGAAATCAGACCCTCTCCCTCTCCCTCTCTCCATTTCCTCTAGTTCCCTCTTCCTCTCCTTCTCAAATTTAAATTCAAGTTCGAACGCAAGTAGCGTGAAAAATACAGCGTTGCTAAGGTGCTTGAGCACAGGACGTTTTGCATTAGGTACAGTTATTAAGAAAAGTAGCTTATGAATGAATGACATTAGGCGAACTGCGTTGTTAATGACAGCGCGGAAATCCTATGCGGTGTACGTGTCTCTTATGGTTGACATGGTTCTTGGCCCCCTTCCCGTTTTCATTTAGGCAGATGATATGCTATTTTGGGGAAATGCGCTCCTTGTTTTGCTATATTTGTCGCGCATAAGGACGAGGTACAGCTCAGACAGCAGTGCTAGCACAGCTTGTTCTCTCTGCGCAGCCAGGATGTGCGTGCTGATCCTCGCTCTACTTTGTCATTATTTTTCCTTGTTTAATAACATTCACCTGCGCACTTTCACGTGGTCTGTCCCTGTAGGACCAGATAGCTTTCCGTTTTACTCCATTCTTTGGAGCAGGTCCCCGTGGGTGACGTAATTTAGTTGTTTTTGTGTTGCTGGTTTATTCATCCTTTGCACTCGAAAGGCAATGTTCTGAGGCTTGTCTGTTGTTTGAGTGAGTGTCTCTCTTCTCTCCTTCACTCTCTCCTCTCTCTCTCTTTCTTTCTCTCTCTCCCTCACCTTCTCCCTCTCTCACTCGGCAGTAATTGTCTGAGTGGTGTCTTGGCTTTGGCAGCCTTGTGTGTCCTTCACCATATCTCTGAAAATATGACAGCAGCAGCTGAGCTGACAGCTTTTCCCGAAGCATCTCCACAAGCTGTGTAATCTCCCCAGTATGGAGTGCAGTCTGAGAGGCTCCAGACTACGTGCAAGTGTGTGTGTGTGTGTGTCTGTTTAAGTGTGTGCCTTTAAATTTCATTTAATATTATTGTTAACTGAAATAATAGTATCTTCATAACAATCCAAACACATTTGCTTTGAATACAGTATTTAGAAGTGGTTTTCAGTTCTGAATTTGGAATGCAAGGGGTTAATGGAGGAGGGGGCTGGAACCGGTATGGCTGCAATCTTATGCCTCTGAAGGGAAAGTAGTCTCCACTTTTGTTTAAAAATCATTTTAATTGATTATCATTTTTTGGTGTTTTTTTCATTCAAATGTGTTTTCATTCCATGCTCTTTACACCCACAAACTCTTCAGCTAATGAACCTTCCCTTGGGGTAATTTTCATTAGATTTAACTGTATTTTAATTGTGCACATTTAATAAGGATTCACACACATGCACACATTTACACTCAGACTAAAGGGTGTTCCTGAGAGTGTGCTGATTTTGTGTCGGTGGAGTGAATGGGCTGGTTCTGCAGTGGTGGTTGCATAAAGGCAGCTTCGAGTAGGACAGCACAGATTCAGAGAGGACCTGTCCTGTCCTCTCAGTCAATGACTGATCGCAACCATTACAGCACCAGTGCAGCTCCTCAGCAAATGGGTTTGTAGCATGCAATCACGCACGCATGCACTCAGATGCACACACTCTGAATGATTAGAGCACCAGCTCGGCTCTTCAAGAGGTGGGCTTGTAACACACACACACACACACACACACACACACACACACACACACACACACACACACACACACACACACAATCTGAATCATCAAAGCAGTGTGAAGTGACCTTGAAACTAGAACTTTCCATTTCTAAAATCATGGAAGCTTGAGCAGGGTGTTTTTCCACGTGCTCTTGTAAACACCCACCTGTATATGTATGTATGTATACAGTATATACACTCAGTGACCACTTTATTAGGTACACCTGTACACCTGCTTGTTGATGCAAATATCTAATCAGCCAATCATCTGGCAGCAGCTCAATGCATAAAATCACGAAGTAACCCAAATAACCACACATTACAACAGTGCTATGCAGAAAAGCATTTCTGAACATACATGTTGAACATTGAGGTGGATGGGCTACAGCAGCAGAAGACCCCTGCGGTGTCAGCTAAGAATAGGAAACTGAGGCTACAGTGGGCACAGGCTCACCAAAACTGGACAGTAGACGATTGGAAAAACATTGCCTGGTCTGACAAATCTTGATATCTGCTGCGGCATGCAGATGGTAGGGTCAGAATTTGGCATAAACAACATGAATCCATGGATCCATCCTGCCTTGTGTCAACGGTTCAGGCTGGAGGTGGTGGCGTAATGGTGTGGGGAACATTTTTTGGCACACATTAGGCACCTTAATGGTTGTTGCTGGTAAGATACTTTCAAGAGTCTGCCAAATAATAACATATTCCATGTTACAATGTTACATATTACAGTGTTACATATTAAACATTCCAGCACACAATGATATGCTGGAGTATTAGTGTGTTTATGGTCTTTTCATAAACAAGGTCAGCGCTGAATACCACAGTCTTTACTGCTAACACGTAAAGCATGAACATACATACACACAGATCTTTCTGAACACACAGTGGCCTTCCCTTCTCAGTGGCCTCTGCTTTATGTCTTTGACACTGACATTTTTCCCTCCCTCTCAATACTTATTTTGAACTGAATATTGCCATGAAACACAACACTGAACATATCGTCAAAGCATTAACAAAACATTAGGACATAACTTGCAGCAATAAAATGTACAACATTCACATTCACAAAACGGCAAAAAAAAAAAAAAAAAAAAGATTTCCTTCTTTTGGTGGGATCCTCAGTGGTCCCTGCTCCTCCGGCTGCTGTATGCTCCACTGCCAGCATAATGATGCTGCTCTTCTCCCCAAGGAGGATGGGCAGTTTTGCCTGTATAACTCAAATTCAGAACATTTGGGATGAGCCAAGTGATTTGAGGGGAGAGGTTTTCCCTTATGTGGCTGTACTTCCACAGAAGGTGCAGCTCTGTCTGGACCTCCTCAAGCTGACAGTGTCAACTGTCAAGCACAAGCACAGCCTGTTCTCTCTGGGCTGCCAGGTCTACCTGTGTCATCTGGGCCTCTATGGCTAGACTGTGCTCACTAAGATTATTCCTTTTCAAGGTACCTTTCAGTTTTCTGGTTAACAGTCGGGTATCCTGCCAAGCATACTGTCTTTTTAAGGCCTGATAGCACTGAGGCCTAAGTTGTGCACTTGTGTGTGTATCCTAATAGGTGATGAAGTTTTGGTTTTGTTGTGCTGTCATTTGGTTAACTCTAATTGTAATGGTACCTGAGGTTATATGCAGTTAGTGGGGCTTTGTGCAGTGAGCTTCAGAAACAACTGACTGAGAGGAGCCTTCTGATTTCAGATCTTGGTATTGCTGGATTTCATGATGTAGTGAGTTTAAATCACTGTTTTTTCAAATAAAATCCAGAATTTTAATGGCCTTTTCTATATGGTAATAACCAGTGGATGAATGCCCAATTTAGCTCAGCATGGATTGTTTGGGGTTTTTCTTTCTAATCTCAAAATGTCTTTGCAGAGTCCTACATGCCGGATTTCAGAGGGGTGTTTATCCTATTCTGTGTAATCCTGTTTTGAGGACCCCACACGTCACTGATATAAATAGCTACTGGCTGAATAACATTTTGCTAAATTTTCAGTCAAATTTTAATTGGTGGGTTCATATTTTAGAACCTCTTTATAGCACAACATCCCTGCATTCCTTCTCCTTTAATGCAATCACTGCCAGGTCAAGCCTCCTTGAGGCTCTGATAGTCATACCCAGGTGCATGTAGCGACAGGTATGGTCTTGAGTGATGGTGTCCAGAGTAAATTAGTATTTACTTACCTGAAATCTGATATTTTTCTTTCTCAAGGCCTTATTCATGTGTACTGTCAGGGTTCAGGTTTGGCAGTAGTGTTCTAACAACTGAGTTCTACTAAAGCCCCTTTGCTGTGGGCAACAAGACCAGGTCACCTGCATAGATCATGAATTTGACTTCAGTGTAGTGCATTGTGTGAGTCCAGAGGCTGCTCACTGCTCCAGCATTATGGAAAGTTCATTGATGTAGATGTTGAAAAGTGCTAGATTCAGGCTACAGCCCTGTCTCATTCTCCACACTTGAGTGAAGAAATCTGTTATTTCATTCCCGAGTCTTTACATTGCATTTATTTTTAATTTTGTGATGTCAGATAGCTTACCACCTTCACCACTTGAGAAAACTTTAAGAGACAGACCTTCATACCAGATTGAATTAACTGTCTTTTTAAAGTCTACAAAGCAAAGAAAATATCTTCCTTCATTAGTTTTGGTTGATGTTTGTTTATTGCGGTGTGTGCCATGTAAATATAGCTAGTTGCATGGCGTTTTTCTAAGACAGCCAGTATGAATCTTGCTCAAGGCACTGTGTTCAGTTAAGAACGCTAGTATCCAGTTGTTGATTATACTGCAGAAAGCCTTGGGGTTGAATTTATCCATTAGTGTACCCAGCCATTGATTCCAGATCTCGGGGAAAAATTCAGCTTTTAGCACAAGATGGAATAGTTTGCGTTTGGACAATGGCAGCTCAGGGTATCTGTGCATCTCAGCAATGATGCTGTCTGCTAACCCTGAGTTTGTCATGCAGTTCCTCAGTAGTAATTGGGTTGTCAAGTAGGTGCTGACTGTCCCTAATGCAGGATTCCAAACTTTATTTCATCACATTATTATTATCACACTTTTATACTATCTAGTTTGTTAATCTTTTTTGTTGAATTCAATTTATTCCAAGTTTCACAGAAATTAGCCTATTGACTGTTCAGTTTCAGTGAGTTATGTGTAAACATGCATTTCTCAGTATTTTAGGCTTGAGAGAGATCTTTGCATTTTTGATCAGGTAATTGTCTGTTTTTTGTGAAGGTTTTTCAGTCATAAAACCATTTTTCTTTGAATATATTATTTTGATTACTTTTTTCTTTTAAATCTACATTTTGTGGCTCGTTTTTCCAAAGATTTTGTTTAAAAGATTTATGGCCAGTTTAACACTTGCTTTAGTAAGTAGATACTGTGTATTTCTGATTGTTTGTAATAGACCTAAGTAATAAACTAATGGGTCAGTGCAAATATATGTTGTATTTCCCTGGGCCTGGAACAAACAGATCTCTGTGCGGAGGTTTGGAAAAATTCCCCTGTGTAAGAGGAGTCAGAGGGTGGAGTGTTTGCTGCATACAGCGAAATGCCAGATTATAGGGACGTGCTGTAAATTTGCTCATTTGCAGCCACATATGCATGCCTGCTTTTTTATCGTGTTAACAGAGCTTGCAAGCTCTGTAACATAATCCAATGCCCCCAAGTGCCTCTACATTAAGTTTCCTTTGCTGTTGCATTTATCCTGAGCAACTTAAATCGCTTACAATTGCTAAATGTTATCCATTCATATAGCTGGATATTAACTGAGGCAATTCAGGTTAAGCACCTTGCCCACATACAACAGCAGTGATCCACCTGGGAATCAAACCTGCTACTTTTTGGCTACAAGCCCTACTCCTTACCACTACATCACACTACTGCCCTGCTCCTTACCACTACACCACACTGCTGTCCTGCTCCTTACCACTACATCACACTGTTGCTCTTTAGCATTGTACCACAATGCTGGCCCTTACCACTACCCCACACTGCTGCCCTGCTCCTTACCACTACCCCACACTGCTGCCTTGAGAGTCCCTGCTGTGCTCTCTCTTGCTTAATCAGTCAAAATTGCTGGTCACTTGGTCTTGCCTAGAGAGAAGTTGCTATGGAAATGTAGGAGGTGATTGAACAGTAGAAATGGAGACGCTAATCTTGCATGCAGTAGGGGAAACCAGTCGTGATGAATGACTGGTTTGGTTAAGGTGATCGTGTAAACACCGCAGAAATACAGACAGTGTCTTTGAGTTATCCTGTTCAGCTCGCTGCTCCCTCTCAGTGCCTGCCGATCTACAGCAGAAAGAACTCTTTCTTCTCCGTGCTTACCAGTAATACAGGGTTTGCATTTCACTACTCCAATCTCTCCATTTGTATCCCTTTAGCGCCACCGTGTCAGGTCACTCTAAATAAAGAAATAAAAAGCGACAAAGTGACTTTGTTCTGCCTTCTGCGAGAGCGGGAGAGCGCCGACCAGATGAAGGGGTTAGCGAGCGCGGCACGCGCTGGGGTGAAGTGTTTTTACTGCATTCAAACTAGACCCGTTTTTGACGGTGACCTTCACGGTGTTTCATGTTCGCACGTAGAGATGCGGTGCAGAATTATGGGGTTGAGGAGTTTCAAACAACCAGCCAGGACCTGTAAGGCTAGATCAACTCGCTTAGTGTCATTGCCGTGAAACCACTGATAGTAGTTATGCTTCCTGATGGAGGATTTTTAAAAACCACAGCATCTCTTAAACCTCATTATAATAACTCTTTTATTTCTGGTCAATGGTCATCGCTTAGGCTTTCATCATTGCCTTTCTCTGTGGGCAATTATGTGAATGAGAAAACAAATTAACGAGTGTCAGTTTTGGACTATGGAAAAGAAGGCATAATTAGCTGAATTGCGATCCACTGGGCATTGAAAATGCTCGCACGTTGCCAGTAAATAATTGGAACATTCACAGCAGCAATGGCAAGATAGAGAGGATATATTGAATTTATCATGGTGTCATTTCTAATTGCTTGTAACATTCACTCTTTGCCGGGAAGTTGCCAGCGTTGGGTACAATGCGAAACCTGAAATAACTATGCATCTCCATACTCTCCAGAGAAACATGATAAATTTCCACACTCTTCCCCCGTCAAGGAAAACACCGCTGTTTCTCTGTATGAGCGAGGACAGCAGGGGAGCAAATGCATTTTAAGTAGAGCTGAGGAAATTTGTTTGGGGGCTCTGCTTTATAACTGTTCAGATATTGCAGGTACACTTATTCAGTTACTTTGCTGAAAGCTTCACCCAGGGAAGAGGTTGCAAATAAGGGACAGTGAAGCACTGTGCAAATACTAAAGACAAATAAATCAGCTGGCCCTGATGGCATATACCCAAGAGTCTAGAACCAGAAGAGATTATTTATAAAGCATTAACAAAAATCTTTATCCATTCTCTCAGAGCTAGAGAGAGTTCATGGTATTGGAAACAAGGTGGCGTAATGCCAATCTATATGAAAAAGGGCCACGCTGATCCAGGGAACCAACAGGGCAGTTAGTTTGCCATGCATGTAAGTGTAATTAGAGGTAGAGGTAGAGGTAGTTAATGTGATAATGTGCGGCTGTAGCGGTTTTCACATCCTGCTTAACAGGATCTCCTGGACATCTTAAAGGAAGCTGAGAAGGACGTGAATCTGGGACACAGACCTGACTAATGTACTCGCTCACCCCCCTGACCTTTCCAGCTTTCGCAATTAGATTGTTAATTACCCACCTTTTCAGCGCGTGTCCCCCCCCCGAGCACAAGGCGGGGTCAGGACTTCAGCCCCTTCCAGCCGAAAAGCGGCTTCAGAGAGCGTGTCGCTCCGCTCCCTGTCATGATCGGGGGATTAGATTCAGGAGAGGGCCGGCCGGGGTGCGTCTGCGCTCGCCTCTCTGATCAGGACGGAGGAGCGGCGCAACCTCAGAGGCCCCTCTCTCCTCTCTCTCTGTGCGACTCGCCTCTGTTCATTCCAACAGGGGCAGCAGATTACAGTGATCCGGGGATCAGGTGGAAGTAAAGGTTAAAGATAAAACCCTTCTCCCGCCGGCAGATGCGCCATTGTCCCGGGTTAATCCTACGGTGCAAGACACAGGCAGAGGCATGTATTAGCGATTCTTCGCTGCCGAGTCCCGGCATGATGCAATGGGACATGGAGATGAGGGTAGGCCAGGTGGTAATTGCTGTAATTGTGAATGTCCTTTACCGTGCTGATGGCTTCCTTCACCCGTCTGGATGAAACCCGGGTCCCTCTGAATTACACCTCTTTCACAGGACCCTTGGGTCATTGGCAGGGAGTCTGCAGTGCCTGATTTATGATTGAAAAGCTGTCTATCATCGTTAACACTCTCTTGAGGCAAAGTGACTATCTTGCTGAGTTGTAGCCTCAGACGGTTTTATAGAAAAACAGCAGCGGGTGGTGTGTGATTTACTGTCAAGCTTGTCAGCCTTTACTCAAAGACAAGCTATGCCTCTGAGGAGCAAGGTCACAGGATATGTGAGTGAATACTGCAGAGCTGTAACCAGGCTGGCCTGTGATATCGCTTTTCCACTGTAGAGCTGGAACCAGGCTGGCTTTCTATACCCTATCCCCCTGTAGAGCTGGAGCCAGACTAACTTCTTGGATGGTTTTCCTTCGTCTTTTGCTTCAAACCTGGACTACTCACTAACTGTGTCATCTCCCCTCTTCAGCCTACCTGGTGCCAGCCTTATTGGAAGCAAACCAAGGGAGGGGTTGGCGAATTGTCTGGTGATATTGCCTCAGTCACTCCAAAGCTGTCAGGCGGGAGGGAACATCATTGGTTTCTGTTAAGCCCTCTCATATATCAATTTCATTGTCAAACATCTGCTGTATACTTGCTCTCTCTCTAGCAATATTGGGGTTTGACAGCTATATACTAACAATAGCTGTGCTAATATTTATCACTGGTAATAGGAATCGCTGTGTACCTACAAAGGGCACTACTGTAATGTAGCTAACTGCTTCTGAAGTGCTCAAGCTTCTGAATTTAATAAGTGTACTCTTTCCCCCTGCATACACATCTGTGACTGCGTGTCATCAGCGAGCCCCAGCTGGGCACCATGGCATAGCTTAGTCAGGGAAAAAAATATGTTTGAGGAATGATTTCCCTGCCTTTGATCACTCTAAAAGGATAAAGGAGTTAAGTGGGGAGAAAGAGTATGCGAATTGAGAGGAAATGCAAAATGAATTGCTCGCATTCCATGCCTCTTACTGAACAATATACAATGGCTTTGGAAAGTATTTATACCCCTTCAATTTTTGTATACTTTGTTGTGTTATAGACAATTTAAAAATGATTAAATGTATTCTTTCAAATGAATCAGTGAATTTCTAAAAAAATGTTTTGTTCTGTCATTATGGGTTATTGTGTGTAGATTGATGGGCAAAAGAATACATCTCATCCATTTTAGATGAAGTCTACAACACAACAAAGTCTGCAAAAAATTAAAGGGTCTGAATACCTTCTGAAGCCACTGTAGACCCACTTGTAACCCATCTTCATATATACCACTCTGTTACCAGTGTAGGTCAGATCTGCCCTGCATCAGAATTAACCAGATATTCCCACATTGCAATCCCTCAGAGTGACTGTGGTCATTTCTCTCAGGTTATGGAAGTCAAAGCCATGTGCTCAATCTGGTCCTGTCCACCTCTTTCATTTCTCTGTGGGAATATTTGCGATCCTTTAGGGAGGAGTGTTAGCGCAGTGATTTAGACCCAGCGTTGCACCGTAATAAACCTGAACACTTCCCCACCGCGCACACACACCGCCTGGAGAGCAATCATTCATTCCCATGGCATCAGTTCCATTGCTGAACTACTGTCTGAGCATTGAGCTTCGCCCATTCAGTACTACAATAGTGATATGAAATGTGGTCCTCCACTGCTGTTCTATGCTTCAAGAGATTGACAGTCACAGTAACCCTCCCAAACAGAACTCTAGTTTTATGCAAAATTATTTTAAAAATACGGGGCTCAAACTATCTCTCTTGTCTGCTTTTTTTCCTCAGAAGGTATCAGAAATTGTATATGCACAGGCACAGCAACTGCTGTGTTAATCAGGAATTACTCTGGACTAGATGTTCCGACTTCCATACATTTAGATACCTTAGTCTGATATTCTTGGGTTTTAACATATCTGAATACACTGACACTGCTGGATCGACATCAGATACCCAATGGGTATTTTAGGAGTAAACAGCAGGGCTATTGCACTGAGGCATGAGGCAGAAGAAAGAGAGGGTTTGTGGCATTGACGTATTGTATCATCATCTGCAATATTACACGATCCTCCACCTGGCTGAAAACTGCTTATAATACCTGAAAACACAGCATCAAAACAGTCACTGCAAATCAAGCTCTCCATGGGAAAGGGCAAATATTACTACTTGACTGAGAGCAGACACAGGTGCATACTGGGTACAATAGTGGGATTGGCTGGCGTCTGTTGCAGGAGTGACGCATAGATTCTGTGTCATGAGCCACTTTCACCATGAGAGATAAGAGTCACAAAATTCCTGACAGCATGAGGCTGTTGAGTCACAATGTCTGTTACAGCATGACAGTTTGGTCATAGGGCATTTTGAAGAGGCACTTTCTTCATGTCAAAGCAACCCTTCTGAGCACCTTCTGACTCATCTGACCTTGGTTTTTAGAGCACGCCTTTAGTGCTCTTTTCCTGCTTTCGAGTTCACAGAGCACTTCATTCCAAGTAAAACTGCCAGGACGTGGAGTGGTTTATGTGTCACTTTGAGTATTAATTGTTTTAATGAGCCATTAAAATCCTTTCAGTCTTTGCGCACGGAGATAAACCGGTTCCTTTATTTGCGTTGTCATGTAATCTGATGCAATTAGGCGTCAACACGTCTCGTTACGCAGACAGTGCGCCGCGGGACCCAGTCCGCTTCGGTTAGACGTGCCCGTGTCATTCGCGCGTCAGATCCAGGGGCGGACAGCGCACCTGCCGGCATACGGGCGTGGTGATTATGTCTGGAGCACGCTCGGCATGCGCTCCGACAGGTGTCTCCTCTCCCAAGTGCCAGCGGGCTGCTGCCATTCAGCTAATCCATTTTTGATGCCCGTGTTAGCAGCTGGTGGCCTTATAAATGCACAGTGTAATATTAATGTTACAGACGTTTTCTGGCCAGCAGTGAATAGGGATGATTTAATAATGAGGTACAGGGTTTTTCCTGGTGTTTGGGGGGTGGGGGGAGAGGGGCTGCGTGGATTCATAGGGATCTGCAGCGACAGCACCCAGCAAAAATCCACAGGCCCAGGTGAGCCACTGATAACCACATCATAGAAAAAAAGAGCAAATTTAACTATAAAAAATAAACAGAAAAGCAGCTTAGTGCTGCAGTTATTGAGCTGAATACAGCCATTTATTTATGGGAGATTGCTCATATGTAGGCGACAGCATATAATAGAAATGGCTTGAACACCTGACTCAGATAGCCACCTTCTGTTGTTCTTTGCATTTGAGAAACCTACTGCTGTGTACTCACAGAGCCATACTTATCCAAAAATAAATGCATAAACAAATGAATAATGCAACAGTTAATCTCATCTTTTATTTATCTTTATTACTTCTTTTTAAGGATGATCTCTTTAGGAAATATATGCCCCACACTGCTTTGGCTTTGATTACATAGAAAAACCCTAAATGGAAATTATCACTTTGATCCAGACTGACTGAAGGGCTACATCATGGCTACCATCAACTTATAGTCTTCATTATGTAGCTAGCTTGCTAGGTACAAGTGAATGAAATGGCAAAACATGTGCACAGAACGCCAGGTAGCGATTGATTATCATTATTATGTTACAGGTCAAAAGATGGAGAAAGATATGGAAATTTGATTGTACTGTTTAGGTGGCACATTAGGTAACAGAAAAGAGACTAGCTGGGTAAATTCCACTCAACATACATGGTGGCACCTTGTCTTTCTAGCTCGCTAGCAGCAGTAGCATATGTATGAGATGCAGCTGCATGTGTTAGCCAGCCTGCTTATTTCTCAGACAGGGCCTCAGTTAAACTAGCCCCAGCTGAACCCCCGAACATGTTTACACTGAACTACATTTGCAAAATAGGTGAAGCATACTAAGCTAGCTAGCTGTATCCACGTATTAGGGCTGTATTTGGATATTAGCTGTGCCATCTGGAAAGTTCCAGTTTGGAGGGAGCTGTCCCATGATTAGCTGTTAATCAATGCTTTTATCAAGCAAACAAGCCATCTCACAAGTGCAGTTAAAGAACCAAATTCTAATACAGTTGAGTTTCCTTACTCAATGGATAATGTAGCTTACACTTTCTGCTAGGTAAGTGTGACTGCGTAGCTAGCTAAAACAGTGACTAACAAGCAATCTAGCTCAGAAATATAAAACAAAACCAGCAACGAAATGTGCTGTCTAACCACAATATGCTGTCTAACCACAGTGACATAGCTAGCTAGCTATCTCCTCACATGAATCCAAAGAACGTGTTGTGCTCACCCCCACGCTCAGATCCCTGTTACCTCTAACCAAGACGCCTCTAACCATCTTCTCCCCTCCACACTGGAAAATCAATAGTGTTAATTCAACACTGTAAGTGCTCATTTAACTCTTGAAAGTGTCTATATTGTCACACACACTTATACTGTTGAATTAACACTATTGATTTTTGTGTGCAGTGCAACATACGTCTTCTGACGGAAGGTGGATTTTGCTGATCTCACATGGTAATGTTCTCCCTATGTGCTTCCCATGGCTCTGCTGGGTGTTAGTCCAACACAAAAGAGACTGACCTTTAACCCCAGTCAGGTCTTCTAAACCCTTCCAGTTCTGGATTCTCGTTTGATAACTAACTGCTATTGCCATGACAGAGAGAAAGAGAATTACTGTTCACTCTCTGCTTAAAAAAAAAATATACAGTGGAAACAGAAGTGACCATATAGAAATATAACTATAACTATCCTGTGGAATGTGCGTCACAACAAACAAATGCTGTATTACAAAGACTGATAGTCATTGTTTTATGTGCACAGTGTGGAGGCTGTTGTGTGCATGCTCATGTGGATTTATCATCACAGAGAGAGGAGATGGCGACACATACACAGTCACACCATTGGATTTGCTGTGTTCACAGAGCAATTCCATCAGGGGCACTTGATGAGAATGTTCGCTCCAGATGTTGTTTGCATTTGTGCATCTTGTTTAGCCAGCGGCAATTCAGCAAGCAGGCAAACTCCTGCTTCATCATTTCTCTCCTGCTAAATAAATACCCCTCTTTATCACTCCTTCTAAATAAATACCCACTTCATATCTATCCGGTTAAATAAAGACCTCTTCTATAACACTCATGCTAAATAAATACCCCCCTCTTATCTATTCTGTTAAATAAATATGCCCTCTGTATAACTCTTGCTGAATAAATACCCTCCTGCCATCTTTCTCCTGTTATATGATTACCCCCATATCTCTCATGCTGAAAAGCCTTTTTTACTCTCTGAACTCCACCCATCTTTCCCTCTTTCTCTTTCTCTCTTTCTATTTCTTTTGCTATTTCTTTCTATAGCTCCTGCTAAATATATTTTCCATCTATATTGTGCTACATTCCCCTTTATATTGTTCCTGCTAATTAAATAGCTTCTGCTATCTCTTTCCAGCATAATATGCATCCCATTATATTACCACCGCTAAATAAATATCTACTCCATATCTTCTGATAAATAAATATCCCCTCTATGCAACTCCTGCTCAATGAGTATTCTGCTATCTCCCTCCTGCTATATAATTACCCACACATCCTTCCTGTTAACACCCTCCTATTAATGTCAAATGAATACACTCTGCATCCCTCTCTTGCAAAATAAATACCCCTTCTATATTTCTTGTGCTGCCCTCTCCACGTCATTGCTGCTAAATCATATTTATTCTGCAAATACTTTTCCCATGTATATAATTCCTAATAAATAAATATCCTCCTGTTACCCCTATTGTGATAAACAAATACCTCATTTCTGTCTTGCTAAGTTAATACCCCGTACTTCTCTCTCCTGCTAAATAATGTATCAATACCTCTCTTTGGCTAAAAAGTATGAACTGTATCTTTGCTAAAAGGTACCCCCTGCATTTATCTTTTTTTAAATGCCCAGCTTTCTTTCTGTTGCCAAATAAATATGCCTGTATCTCTTTCTTGATAAATGAATACACCGTTATTTCTCTCACCCTGGCTAAATAAATACCAACTCATTATTTTTGTTATTATTTCAAGTTTATAGCTGTTTAAAATGAATGGCATTAATGTGTTGCTTATTTTAAATTAATGAAGTCAGAAATAGTGGAGCAGAAAACTCATTTTAGCATTAATTTAGCACGGCGTAATTGCTATGCCATTTTGCGAGGACTGTAGGCAGCGCGTTATCTCTGGAGGAAAAGCAAGTTAAAGCTGCTCCATAGTGAAAGAGCAGTGGGGAAACACTGTGGTTACAACAGAGAGCTGTGTACATACAGAGTAGATCAAAATGAATACCCATCCGTTTCTCAATTTCCACTCACAAAGCTTCTGTATGCTACATTTCCCCCTCTCCACAAAGTAAGAAATGAATTCATACTCATGTTCTGACTCCCCACAACAAGTCAGCACATTCTGCAATCTCAATAGGAACCCTCAAACCATGATTAGGTGGCTATCTTGTACCAATTAATCATTCATATTTTTTCACACAGGGAGTTATTTTGTATGATTTTGGTTGAATTGCAGTCATCCCTTCAAAATTGCAGCTCTCTGCCTCCAGTCCCCAGCAGGCTTAATGAGGTAATTTCAGCCTTTTCTCTATTAGAATGCAAAATACATTCTGGGGCTTTGTAGGAAACACAGATTATTATACAGGTAACTAAACCACAAAAGAATTTAAAATTTAAAATGGCCTTGCTCGTTTTCCTAATTAACAAAATAAAGGTCTTTGGTGTGGATTTATACTGTGGTGAACATAACAGAGATAAAATTGCAAATGGATTCTTATTGTAGCACTGTGTCTAGCATTGTGTTAGCGTTGTGTTTGTGTCTGAAATGCAGCGCAGTTAGATCTGTTTCAAGCCTCCATGGCTGCAGGTTGGCAGCTGCTGGTCACATGTCTGCAGGAAATTAGAATCATCAGATCGTCTCCCATCCATCTGCTCAGACTGCACAACCTCACGACACGTGGAATGGACTGACTGCCACCAGCCCAACGTGGGCCCTCAGCTGACTAAACACCCGCAACAGAAATACTTCACAGTGCAGTTAACTTCTTCAACATGTTTCTCCAAAATGTTTCTTCATAATTCTCAATCACCAAACAGATCACTTATTACAAACAAGAAACAAACAGAAGACAATGATGCTGCTTTAATGAGAATCTGATTAATAATAGCTATGCATGTTTTAAGAATGTGTTTGTATTTCTTTTATACATTTTTAGCAATGTTTTATTGGAGTTTACGACACTGTACCAAACAAAAGACCAAGGACATGGCCCAGGGGTCACTGATACAGCTTGGTTTGGCCATATAAATATTAAGCTTGGTTTATTTTTTTTCAGAGGATAAAACAAGAGGGCTGTGAAACTTTTTTACAAGCATTTTGGAAATGGGCCTTTTCCAAATTTACACTATAAATTTATACAGCAAGCTTTCCAGGGTTTACTAAATGAAAAAGAGATTAAAACTCAGTCATGCCCTCAATCGATTAACGAGCAGTTGAAACAGCTAATTACCCCCTACCTTAGATCAGACGCACACACACACACAGACACACACACACAAACACACACAAACACTCACACATAGAACAATATAGAGGAGAGGAGTGATATGAGAATACGGGAAAATGAGAAAAGCATGAATGCCATTGTCATTAAGTGTTTTTCTTAGGGATGTAAGCAAAAAAAACTCTTAAATGTCAGTAAATCCAATGGGCTGAATGTCATTGTGAGCTGTTAAAATGTCAGCAGAGGTGTATTACCACTGCTTATTGGATGGGTGATTTCTCTGGTGGCCCTGTACAAACGCATGCTGTTAGAAACGTTAATGATCCACCTAACGCTGACGGCAGTGGAAGTGGAGGTGTGTGAAATGTCTAAACAAAGGGCCCTCACCTCCTCTGAGCTGTACCGCCACACGCTGTTTCATTAATATTTCATGCGCTTGTGTTTGTTTGTCTGAATGGGTTTATATAAAGGCCTGCTCTGTCAGGAAAATAAGGGGAAAGCTTTTCATCTAGGATTAGTTGTGCGCAACAGAAATCAAACACTGGACGTCATTATCGTTCAGCCATTGACCCATTGCAGCCAACATTCCGAGTACAATTCAACCCCTATAAAAATTATGCAATTTAAGAAATGAAATGTGAAGTATGAAATAATGCACACAAATTACATGTACTTAGCTGGATAGACACTTCATCCAACATTAGATTAACAATGATCTCAGCCTAGTCCAGGCTAATTTATCTTTTACCTGTTGACTCTGACAATATGCACACTCATGATTATCTAAGCACCTCACCTGTCAACACAACCATTCCCCACTCCTTGATCTATATGCCATTCCCTTGTCTTCATCCCACAGCATGGGATTACAGGTCACACACCACATGATTGTAATGGTGACATTATCATTGGCAATGATGATCCAGATCTGTGCTCTGAATTACTGAGGCAGGGTACCCAGCTCAGGGGTTTGTAAATCATGATGGACCAGTGTAATAGACATCAGAGAAGCAGTAGTCTACCCAAAGAAGGTGCCATTAAGGTTATAATGGAAAATGAGGGTACCACTCTTGCATGGTCCGTTAGACTGAATCTATCACACTGGGAAGGGGACGAGTGTAGTGCTGGCTCCAGAACACTCCTGGCTTTGATCACCTGAGATGGTCCCTCTCCAAGGTTACGAGTCTGAGATTGAGGTCAGATTGGCTCTCATGGCTGCTGGTCAGGTTTGATGAATAATGCAGGTGTTAATGTTGAAACGGGAGCACGAGAGCAGGTTACGTCCTCTGGGATATGAATGTGCTTTTCTGTGAGACAGATTCACACAGAAATCCGTGCCGATATAGTGAATGTGCAGCCAATGACAGTTGTTTTCAAATGCTGATGTTCATCTTTTCTCTCTCGTCTCACGTCTTTCTCTCTGTCTCTCCCTCCCCATGATGTGCATCACGCCGCGCTCCCTATCAATCCTGACCCCCTGACTAATCGTGATCTGATTCTGCTGCCTCCTCCACCTGCTCATTGGTCCCTTGTGTCTTCAGGTAAGATGTAAAGATGGCTTTGTATTCTTGTGAAAGAGAAGCTTGCCTGGGAGGGGTGCCTCTGTGTCCCAGTAAGACTGAAGTGGCACTCATCATTATTACCTGGAGAAATGGAGAGAGACATTGATTGCCGTGCACTCTTCATCTGAGCGTCGGGCTTGAGAAAAGCCCTGACTAAACACTACACAGCAGAAGCTATTCAATGTGAACATGTGTGTGTGTGCGTGTGTGTGTGTGTGTGTGTGTGTGCGTTTGTGCCAGCATGCCTGCCAAGGGCTGAATCTAAATGCCATTCTGGTCCATTAGTCCTGCACCCCCCTTCCTCAGAGAGAGAGCTATGAGGTCACAGAGACAGAACGAGAAGCTTGGTGTCTATGTGTGCAGGATACTGTGAGGACACAAAGACAGAGACAGAGGCTTGGCCTCTTTGTGCGAAGAATACTGTGAGGTCACAGGGACACAGATACAAGATTAGTGTCTATGTGTGGAGAATACTGTGAGGTTACAGAGCCACAGGGAGAGGTTTGGTGTCTATGTGTGCTGAAAGCTGTGAGGTCACAGAGACACGGAAATTGTTTCCTGATTCATGCACTGCTGCACTCAGTCTCTCCCTTTATTACTAAATTTATGCTGTCCTCATGGAATTACTGATTCTTTTCCACACAGCTAGTTAAACCGTCGGGTAGCTAAACAAACGGTTTTAGTTTGTTATATTTTTATAACTTTATGTTTTTTTTCCAAGCCACTCAGTGTGTAGTTTTATTAAATTTGATCTGTAGATATGGCCTGGGGTGGCAGTGTGGTATAGTGGTAAGGTAGTGTAGTGTCCTGCCCAAGACACCAGCCATTGTCCTCAGAAATTCACAGCATAGATCTGGATTATCATTGCCAATGATAAGGAACAGGGCTCATAACCAAAAGGTTGCTAATGTAATGTTATGTCTTTCCGAGCAGTATGCTAAACTGTAAGAGAGAAAGTGCAAAAATGGGGCCACTGCAGTGTGTGAGTCGTGGAATGATTGTGTGTCTGGAAGGAGACATCCAGGATGAGTATATTTGGGACTATTGCTGGCTGATTGAGTACCTAGAGAGTACAGTTCATGGTGAGGTCCACCTTGCTGGCCTCTACTCTGATATGGAATGGCTAGGGTTCTAAGATATTGTTAGCATGCCCTGTAGGGAAATTGTGTGCATGCCACATAAGTGGAGGGGTGGAGTCTTCAGAGCAGCCAGGGTGAAATATTTGGTTGAGTTTAATCACCCAAATCTTTCTTAAATCATAGGAAAAAGGCATGCATACCCTGGGGGCAGCCGCTCCAGAAAGTGCAACTTCTAACCATTCCCAGCCCTTGCAGGAAGAGGATCTGGCCATGATTCTGACAGCAGGGAGACTGATGCTCCTCGGAGCCCCCGGGAGGCCACATCCTTTGAGGACAGGGCCTTAGTGGTAGTGGGAAACCCAATCATCAGGGGTGTGGATAGCATACTGCCTGCCTGGTGCCTAGGCTGATGACCTCCCACAGCAATGGACAGGCTTCTGGTCAGAGCAGAGGTGGACACAGTGGTCATGATTCACACTGGACCTAAAGACATGTGTGAGAGTAGGTCTGAGGTCCTGGCAGACAAATTTTTGTATTGATCTAGCAACAACAAGTAGGAGCAGAACCCTTACAGTAGTCTTACTTGCAATTCTGCCAGTCCCATGTGCTAGCGCAAGGGAGCAAGACTGTGGATTTAACATGTGGCTGCAACACTGGTGAGGAAAGAGTGGTGCAGGTTTATGGACCACTGGGGCTTCCTTTGGAATAGTGGGACTAAGACAGGTTTCACTTGAACAAGATGCATTGGAGTAGCTATAAAACATTTAAACTGGAGAAGGCGGGGGAGCCAGTGCTGGAAACAGGTGTAGTTAGTGCAGGCACTGGGGTCAAGTCCTCACAACATTCACATCTGAGATATATTGTAAATTCAAATCTACCTTTTCAATTTTAGGTGTGGAAATTTTAGTATGAGAGAAAATCTAAGCTGTGTTCTCTGGACAACTTCCAGCCTGCAGAACTGTGAGTGAAAATTGGTGAAAATTCAAAGAAATTATTATCAGCGTGCAGAATAAATTCACTCAAAAAGTAAGAAAAAAACAAGCTGAATGCAGTAAGCTGCCTCCACAGTGGTTAAATGAATCCTTTCAGAAGAATTTAATATAGCAGAAGAGACCATATATAAATAATAAAAAAATAAGCAGACAGCTCTGAAAGTAATGAGTTTGCATTTTGTAAAATATGTGCTGCTGAAAAAAAGAGGCCAAATGAAAGGGCCAAAAGCCCTTTTGAGGGAGGCCAGAGGGTTTTTTTGAAAAGCTAATTGCAAAAGATGCAAAAAGTAATTCCATGGGCTTTTTCCAATATTGTAGTACAGAAAAGAGGAGGTCAGGTACATCAAAGGGAAAGGATTTTGCTAAATAACAGTAAAGATATTGCACATGCAGTGAACATTTAGTTTGTTGAGAGCATCAGCAGGGAGGCTACTACATATATGCCGAGAGTTAGGTCTGATGCACATTAGAAACATTAGAAAATATTGAAATAAGGGACTGTCTAGTACTAGAAGAATTGTAAAACCAAAGAAAATAGGTCATCAGTCCCTGATGGAATATACCTAAGAGTACTTAATGAACTAAGAGAGCTTATTTAGAAGCACTTCAAACTGGAGAAATTTCTGATGATTGGACACAGGGCTCTGCAATACTGACATGTTAGAAAGGGGATCACACTCACCCAGGGAACCACATGCTGGTTGCTTTAACTTATATGTCATGTGATATTTTGAAATCTATAAAGGATAGGCAATATGGATAGTCATGCTTAATAAATATTCTGGACTTCTTTGAGGGAACTACTGAATGTGTTGACTCAAGTCGGGCTTATACTATATATCTGGATTTCCAGAACATGTTTGACAAAGTATCATATGAGTGACTTATTATGAAGTAGAAATCAGTAGGAATTAACAGAGTTATATTAAAGTGGTTTCTAGGTTAGCTTCAGAGAAATGTAATGAGCGATGTGATCTCAGCACGGAACTGAAGAAAGTGCAGTCCTTCAGGGATTGGTGTTGGAACCTCTGCTGTTCCTCATTTATATAAATGACATTGATAAGGACATTAGAAGCAAAACACTTCAATTTGCAGATGATTCTAAACACAGAATGAAGCTAACAGTTTGGAAGCTACTAAAGTGTTTGAAGAAGATTTAACAGAGAATCTTCTTAATTTAATAGTCAGGGGAGAACTGATTGAAGTCTTTAAAAATTCAAAATGGATAAATAAAGTGGAGTACAGAAGCCATTTTAAGGTTAATTGTGATAGCATAACAAGTGCGCATATGTGGCAATAGTTCAAAAGAATATTAATACTGAAACTAGGAAGTATTTTTTTCACTCAGATATTCATAAAAGCAGGGATAGCCTGCCGGGATTCATACTGGAAGCAGAGACCCTTCGTATGTTCAGGACCATAGATAAAGTGATGAGCCTTGCTGGGCTGAATAGGGTTCTGTCTTTTAACTTCTTAAGATGTTAAAGAATGCTGGTCCCTGTGTGTGCAGAATACTGTGAGGTCACAGTGACACAGATAAAAAGCTGGTCTTTGTGTGCATAGAATACAATGACTCACAGAGACACAGATAGGCCAGCTTTCTGTTTGTGTAGAATACTGTGAGGTCGCCATTAGAAGCGTTATGCCTTGTCATGTCAAAGCAGAAAGCTTATTATATTGAATAATGCATGCTGTCAGTGCAGAAAAATATACCTCCCAAAAGCTATTCAGCTGGAGAGCTTTCTTTTTGAGGCTACCAAATAGCATTCTCATAATGTTCCTTTTAGGTACAGTCACATTGCCACATACTTGCTGCATGGCAGTAATGTCTACAGAATGCTGGGCTGCAGCATCTCCCTCCTCAGTCCTGCATGATGTTTGAAGATTCCTCAGTCCTTAATCCTGTTAAGAGATTACATGTTTTATTTCTGTTATTTCCCCCTCATCTCCCCATACCCTGAAACTGTGGCAATCCAATGGGAGGATTACCATAATATTATCACGGTTTATTATTGTCGCTGAACATTTCTGATTGGGATGGATATAATGGCTGTCAAGATCTGCTTTTCAGCATATTTTTTCCAGAAAGGTTGTTGTTCAATGGATTAAATTAGATGTCATGTAAAAACAGCACCATTGTTGTCGAAATGCACGTATTAGAGGTGAGTACGTTAGTGCCGCTGCTATGCAGTCCTCACTCAGATTTGTAGAGCGAGGAAAGGGTATAGAACAGACTAGAACAGCCTGGTTCCAGATCTCTAGCGGGAAAGGGGCATAGCTAGCCTGGTTCCAGCTCTACAGTGGGAAAGGGGTATAATGAGCCAGTCTGGGTCCAGCACTACAGTGGGAAAGGGGTATAATGAGCCAGGTTTGTTACAGCTATACAATGGGAAAGGGGTATATAAGCCCTGTTTTTAAATCCAAGGGTCCAGTCCAGTTATCGCCGTACTGATTGGATCCATTGAAATCCCTGAGTGAAGGAGTTTGCTTACCGAACAGCATGTTTGAATGGTGGGGACTAACCCAACATCAGCATACATTGATAGGCACCTTTTGGGAATTCACGACAGGTAAGCCCAGTACCCTGTTCCATTTCATTAGGTAGCGTTTCTCTGTATGAAGGTGTGAATGCAGTTGTGGCTATGAAATATGTGCAAACATCAGTACTGGAATCAGCAATGGCTGCTCAGTCATTTGGGTGGCGGTCCGGGACACTGATGCTGGATTCAGCATCACTTTTACTGTGCGTAGGTTGGATATTGCTGTATCCAGACCCTGGGTTGTCTAGTTTGAGGCCTTCAGTACAAGTTGAGTGAAAATCTATCTACCTCTTGGTTTCCATCAGTTCTTCAAGGCAATTGTGGTAGAACATCTGTAATCTAGATGACTTGTTTCAAGCAAAGTCTTTTTTGTTGAAGGAATTGTTTTGCTTCATTTCGACTTTGGGCTCCAACAGCACAAGTTATTTTTCTTGTATTTCCTGGTGGGAGAATTATGGGCTTTGCATAAGAGGTAGACAGGTCTGATGCAGTGACACTGAGTGTAGCTTTTTGTCTGGTACAGTCCTGAACCACTTGGGTGAGACTCTTTTCAAAACAAATATCTCTCATGTTCAGGTGGTTGGTGTCCCCAGTTATGACAATGCCAATATCAGGATATGCTCATTGATCTGTGTGATGAATCAAATGTAATATCGACATCACCAGCTGAGAAAACTGTCTCATAGACGTGCAGGTAGACATTTTAGTTGGTAATCTTGACTTGCTAGACCTTGATTTAATTGATAGAGCTGTTTTTATGTTAATCAGGCTTTATCAATGAATCCATTTGGGTGTGTTAAATGAATTCTGAGCCTAATAACAGGTTTGATAACCCAAGTGACACTTCTCTCCAAACTCTTACTGCGAAAGCATCTTCTGCTGTGATGTGTTGTATGAGAAACAAGGGTATTTTTATTACTTGACAGATTTGGTTGAGGCCCCCTAAAGTATTTAGGAGATATGGTAGAACAGGGGTTCACTTGACAATCATTGTGACTGTGGAGTACAGTGCAAGTTTTGTTTGAGCAAACAGCGAAATGTAAAACTGTATTATAGGCAGAGTTTTATAATGCTGACGGGGCACTGCTTCACTGCATGGCTGCCATCATGGCACACATAGGCAAACAAAGTGATGATCCCTTTAGTGGGGGTATTGAGTGCCTTTGTGAGTGCCTGAAGGCATTAGACAAATCCAAAGCAGAGGCAGAGAGGCAGGTATTGATCTCCGCAGGTTCACTGTTGTAAAGACACCCTGAGACCTGCTCAGGCTGTCAGTTCCAAAGGCCTTTATGCCTTCTGTCCTTTGTCAACATTTTCAAAGCCCTGGTTTTCTGTGAGGAATACATCACCATTCACTCAACACAGAACCACAAGTCTGTGGAAAATAAACACAGAGTAAAACTTTTGCTTGTTACGATCAGCAAGATGAAAGAACTAATTTTTTTAAACATAATTTCAACCTTCAGCAATATGATTGGACCTATAAAATGTTGCAGTGTAATTCTGAAAAATATCCCCTCAAACCACACTAGCAGCTGTAGGTAGCTACATGGTGAAGGTAGTGGGGGGGGTGGTCTATGTTTTACAGGGGTGTGATTTAACTGATCAGCGTTAGGGGATTTGGTCTAATTGTGCTTCATATTGCATCTCATTGGTTCTAACGTTACAAATCTGTGGTCTGCTAGAATATTAGAGATCTGTGTGTATGTATTCAAATATTGGAGAGCTGTTGGTGTGCAGGGAGAAATCCTATCTGAGATATTTGTCCATTCGATCCAGATTTTGAAGAGAGTGAGTTCCCATTCAGGTAGTGTATGACTGCATATTGAAGGTCAGAGACACAATGCTTTTTAGGAAGCAGCAAAGTGAACAGCAGCACATTTTTGAATTATCAAATTTTTCACCACTTGTGTTCTTGCATGTATGTCAGTCCTCTAGCACCAAGAGGTCAATCACTGGTGTTCCTTTCAAAACAAACAACATATGAGAAACGTTATTATGTTTCCCATCTGTTGATTGAAAAGTGACTGCAGATATGCTGTCAGGCATTTTGAGCAGTTTCCTGATTTTCATTTCACACTAGTCAGTAGTCTGCAGCAAATACACCCTGTGAAGTTTACCTGCCGGTAATGTGCACTTGTTTAAAAATGCATGCAATTTTGGATGATCTGCTTTTTCAAAGGGAATATTTGCGCAGATGAACACACCTGTCAAACCATGAAGAAAGACGGCTTTCTTCTCCTCTGTGTTTTTTTCACAGAGGATTCTCCCTTGCCCACGGTGATCTAATACTTTTGTTTTTTGTGATTTTGAATTCCGTCCTATTATTATGTTTTGTGTGTGGTTTCATAAATGGCATCTGTTGGTGTGCAGTGTATCAGGCAGATATTGTTGTACTCTCTCTCGGTCAGAGAAAAGCTTCTTAACACTCTTTGTGCCTCCATGTTTAATTTCCTACTCTCTCTCACCTGTAATTGCATCAGTTTCTCATTTGTTCAGTTATTTATTTGCACTGAAGAACTCATAATTATTCAGTAATGGTCTCATTAGTCACGTGCCTGTGCTGATTTCTGACAGAAGTGCCTACAGGGACGCCTGAAGGATAGACAGTGAAATACAAGCAGAAAGCCCCACTGGTTACATGGTGGAGGAAAACTATGCGCTGTGCATGATCAGTACAAGGAAGGCAAAGCAGAGAAAATACAGCGAGCTGTGCTTCTCTCCAAACTGTTCAAGGTGAACCAGAACTAACTGTACCTGTTACCTGCAGCGTTAACTTTGCATGTTACCCGCAGGCCTTATCAGGGGTTTCCTCTGAAGAGCTGCTTGCACAGACAATTGTTCTATGAACAGATGCATTCTGGCATAGACAGGGTTCACTTTGGGAATAAATTTTGGGAACAGCTACAACCTACCAGGAGGGACGTCTGCAGATTGAACAATCGAACCGTGGGCACAACATTGATGCACATGCTGCCAACAGCGCTAACAATGCACAGCTGAGGGCTAATGATGCAGTAATTGAACAATGGTGTTCCATCCATACAGCTCACACACAATTACACACCCACTCACTTATACAAACACACACACACACACACACACACACACACACACACACACACACACACACACACACATTAACACACAGGTTCTGCTTAACATCCTCATCCTTCTGTGAGTCTTCACACTTCGCACATATGTGTAAACAAATGTATGTGTATTTTACGGTAAACATCCCTTGTGAGGCATATAGGATTGTGCAGACATTGGAGCATGTGTAGGGTTGAAATTGTGCGAGCTCTCAGCTCATGTGGAACCTCCCCTCCAGTCTGCACACCTTGTGCTCTTATCCATCACACAACTTCTGTGCACTTCACTGCTGTGTTCAAACAGACAGGAGTGAGTGTACATTCATCACCATCAGCTGCTCAGCTAGATAAACCTTACATTTCCTCTGCACAGCTCCTGCAGTCTGGTATGAACCAAACACCCAGTCTCTACAAAATGGGGGGCAGAGCCAAAGAGTGTGTGTGTGTCTGTATGTGAGAAAGACAGAGAGAGAGAAGGAAGAAGAGGGAGAGAGGGAAATTAACCCAAATTATAATGCAACCAAAAATATCATACACAGTGGCATAATGAAAGCAAAACACAAAGCAAGATTTAAATGCTGTGAGTTTCTAAACTCAAATTGCCCACTAGCACATTATCTCTTCTAAACATTGACAGAGAGAGATACAAAGATACAGAGCTAAGACAGATTCTGACCAAGTGCAGGCTCAGAGACCGCAAGTTAGTGACCGAAAAAGGTAGACCCACAACATTGTGGTTACCAAAAGATGAGCGGATATGCTATCACTCAGACAGAAGACGTAGAGAGAGAGATGGACTTCCTCCTTTACTGTGAAAGAGATTAATTTAAAAAAAGATATCCTACATTAGCAATAATTTCAATTTAATAATTTAATAGCAATTAATCTCATATTAGCCAATGAAAAGCTGTGAATCATGTTGGGGAAGGACAAACACCCCCACTTGGGGTGCAGTACGTGTCACTCTCGTTAGCATAAGGTACGGTGAGTAACCACCTAATGTAAGTAATGAATTATAAAGGATTAGACAGGCATGTGGTCTATTCTGTTCTTACATTCTTAGATTTACAGCCACTATTTATGCATTGTTTGTTTGCTTCTTTCTTCATTCATTTTGTATTTTGCATTATGTAACATGCTTTGGCAGTAATGACAAATTGGATTTCATGACAATAAAGCACATTTGAATTCAATTGAACTGAACTGAAATGAGTGAGAGAGAAAGAGGTGGATAAGGGAGAGAGAGAGTGGAATCACTTACAAAGTGGACCTTAACCTTCTCAGACGAGGCGCAAAGCACAAAGCGACTTCATTTTCAGTCACCGCTCAACCGCTCTATTGTCTTACCAGGCGGGAACGTCGCGAACCTCTCAGGTTAGCTCGTTTGGCCACGTGCATTTTTCCCACTCCCACACTAACGCACCGCCCCCCTCCACTGGATCGGCATCGGTTATTTAGCAGCATGTATATTATCGCATACGTTGCGCTTCCCACGCTAATACATTTGTAGCTCCCCCTGGGTCAGGATCCTTCTATATTTTTTAATCTGGCTAATTAATCCCCTCTCCCTCCCCGCGCGCGGCCCCTGACAGGCCTGATTTTATAATGGAGTGCATTATAATCCATTCAGAGCGTTTCTGTTTAATGCCCCTGCCGCGCGGAGGCTTCGGTACAGTGCATTCCTGTTGACCCCTCTCGCACCGCATTTTCACCGCCGCTCTGAGGGAAAAAAAGGCCCCGAATCCTCCAGATAGAAATGCACATCAGAGTGATGGGGCCCGTAATGGTTTTATTCATGTCTCCGCGAGGGCTGGCTCCTCTCAGATGCGGGGCTCGATGTGATGCTGATGGACGATGATGACCTTTTTTTCTGATGGGCCGTGATGGCGGATCGATACATCTGTGCGGCGCGCAGGCGGCACGCGGCCGGTGCGTATCGGGCCTGTCTGGGGCGCGTTGAGAAGAGCTGCCGTCACTCCTCAAATAGATAAATAAAGGACACGTTGGACAGGAGACACGTGGCTCTTCATTAGACAGGACGGACAAATTTAGTTAAAAGTTACAGCTCTTTTAACCTTGGAAATACAATGCAGGGTTTGTTGCTGTCATTGGGAATTACACAATGAGTTTAACAGACCATTACATAACAGTTTTTGAAACAGTGTTTGTAACTGTGTACAGAAAGCTTGTGTAACGGAGTGTGTACATAATGGAGTGTGTAACAGTGCACTGACCATGTGCGTAACAGCATGTGAAACATCGTGTGTAACATTGTGTGTAAGAGCTCACTTACAGCTTCTGTAACAGCATGGACAATGGCTTGTGTAACAGCGCCCTGACAGCAGGTCTTTGATTGATGATGAAAAGTAATGGAGTACCTGTGAAGCATATGACAGAGGGCCAAGATGGTGGTCAGGGAAGCTCCTCCAGGCTGTATGTGGAGGTACCAGAAGCTTCAGAGGCCCTCTCTTTACAGCTGTGCTGGGAAAGCACTCTCTCCAGGGCAGCTCCATGGACATCCACGTGGTCTCAGGACCAGGGGTCAGCACTGCAGCTGCACTCTGAATACATATGAGAATCCAATCTGTGATGTCTGAGGAGGCCAGAACTACCGGTACTATGCTTGCCTATGGTAGCCATGGTGATGACCCTGTTAGTGAGGTCAGGTAGCCAGAGCTCAGAGGACTCGTTAGCCTTCATTGGTGAGAGTTCCCTCAGCACAATCCACACATGATCTTTAACCTCACTGTCAATGCCACTCCTCCTCTTACCACAGAGCATCGCTCAAAGCAGAGATATCGGGCCTCTATATATAAATTGTGGCATTTTTTTAAGTTATTGATCAGTTTCTGACAAGCCTTTGTTGATAGGGCTACATTACAGTTCAATTTATAAAGTGCCAGTTTATAGTTCAACCAAGTTTCTTTTCCTACAGTGACTGCATGATGCCGTAGATGGGCAATGTAGGGAAAAAGAGAATATACCATAGAAAACCCATATGTGTTTACATTTGCATGTTGGTCTCTTGGCAGACGCTCTTATCCAGAGTGAGTAAAAATGTGAGTATATTTAATGTTACATTTACATTTTTGAGATCCAGCAGATGCTCTAATCCAGAGTTACTTCCAAAGTTGAGACAAAGGGCATCCAACAAAAGGACACAAAATGTTACTCAAGCAAGGACACCACCATCCACACCAGAGAAATCTTGACCCAAAAAGACCATCAGTTTCCAGCACTGGCAATTTGAGCCCATCCAGACACGCAGAGTACTTTAAGGGGACATCACCCAGACAAAGAGAGACATTTGAGGGGAAAACACCAGGGCACACTGAGAAGTTTTAGGAAAAACACCCAGACACAGAGAGGACTTTGATGGGAAAATACAAGTGTACCCAGAGGAGTTTAGGGGAACACACCCAGACATAGAGAAGAGTTTTAAGGCGAAACATCCAGATATAGAGGAGTTTGTGGGGAAAAACAACAGGACACAGAGGAGTTTGAGGGGAAAACACCCGCACATGCGGACATGCTGGAAAAACCCAGATGTGCATGATATTCTCTCAGCTACAAAGAGGAAGTCCTTGCCTCACTTGGATCTGAAACTAATTTCACTCTTTGTTAGAGGAGATGAATGAATAAGAAATATCAGGCTGAGGAGACACTCATAAGAAGAGTAGAAATCACTTCACTTTTTCCTTGCCAGTGTTTAGTGATACATTTGCTGGAATGCATTGTTTGACACCTATTACAGCAAAGTGGTGTTTCTTTTGTACCGCTAAACTGAATCTAATGGAAAATTGGAAGTACACAAGTATTAAAGCGTAAAAGAAACTGAGATTTTTAAGTCAGCGTGCTTGGAAAGCATATCTCAAAGGCGCGTTCTAAAAATGAGAGGGAAATCAAAACAAACCTCCTCCGCATATCGATCGATCGCCGATCGATCAGGCGGATGTGTTGGCTTCTCAGCAGGGCTGTCCTGCAGATCACGCTGTGTGTGAACGTGTTGTGCACGGACTGATAAGCTGCCTCAGCTGTCTGCACTTTTAGTGGGGGGAAAGCACTGAAAGGGGGTAAAAATAGCTGAGTTCTTCAAAACATTGCATTGGCCCGAAGCGAAAATACATTCGGTTCAGCAAAAAATTGCTGATATTATTTGGTTCACTTGGGGACTTTGAAGCTGAAAAGTTTCATGTTTTAATTAGGAATTAAATTATCGGATATAATATTATATTGGGAAAAATTTCCCTTGTTTTTTGATTTGTCAGTATTCCGTTTTCGTCGAGAATACATCAAACATTCATTTGTGTTTAGGAACTTGTTTAGTTGTATTGTATTGTTTAAATCAGTGTTTCCCAACCCGCAATCAGCAATTGTCTAACAAACCTCACCTGCCTTAATCAGTGGTCTATATAAACACTTGTGCTTTATGAGTTAGTTTGGCTGTGGTTTGGTTCTGGTGAGGCTTTGTGTTTTTTTGGACAATTTTACTCCTTCTGTTTTATTATGGCAGAAGGATCAGGCAGCTTGTTTAAAATAAGAAAAGGGGAAACATAACTCATCCATTGACTGCCACTGATTGATTTTTATCTCTCTGTGGTGTGTAAACAGCAACCACAGTGGTTCAATCCGTGGCTCCTATTAGAACCGAGAGTCTGAAAGTGCATTCCTCCAGTGCATACACTGTTCCATCTCAGTTTACCTGCACATGTGGTGTCTGGTTTATCAAACTTCATATTATCATCTCCTGCTTATGGACTTTTATCTAAAGAGTTGGTGTTTGCAGTGATTTAGTAGTTTTTTTAGTAGTCTTTGTTTAAGATGGAATTCAAGGTGATTTTGTAGTCCTTTGCATCTAAAGAGTATGGGTTTACAGCGATTTTGTAGTCCTTTGCATCTAAAGGGTGTGTGTTTACGGTGATTTTGTAGTCCTTTGCATCTAAAGAGTGTGTATTTACAGTGATTTTGTAGTCCTTTGCTTTTAAAGAGTGTGTTTATGGTGATTTATTACTGCTCTGTATCGGACCCTGTGATTTATCTGTATTAAATGCTAAGGACGCTGCTACTGTAGTGCTTTATTGAAAATGTGTCAGAGCCGATTGTGTTTCTGTGGCTTTGTTGTATAGTGTGTGTATTCAAGGGGAAATGATTTGCCTTACTGCCTTACTGACTCCTTACTACATTCTTATATGTTAATTAATCTCACAGAGGCCATGGCTTACTTCACTGACAACTCAATGACCGCGGTCAACAGGACCAAAAGTCTGACCAAGCAAAAGATTTCATTCTGTCAGGCAAATGGCAGTCCTCAGTACGGAAAATGTAATCTCCATGATGTTTTACATATTTGAAGACAAATCACTTTTACCAACAGGCTGGTGTAATTAAGTGTAACTTAGTAAATTTGTTAAGTTAGGCTTAATTGGTTATCAGAAATATCTTTAGAAACATTTGTCAGTTACCTAGTATTACAATAGTCACTAGGTGATAGAAAACATAGTGTCTGTATGTTACTTATAGGATATGCTGGACAGGAGCTGTCTTTTTTTCTCTCTCTGGCTGCCTCTCCATAATGATGCTTAGACATTAATGTAACTGTGATTTGATTTCGATAGCCACAGCAAAAAATCACCTGTGCTCAAGGTGACAGATGAACTGTCATTTTTTTATGGTCTAATTGACCAGTGACCGCTGCTGTCATGATGCAGAAACAACAGACCGCATTCGATAATGCGCAGATCTCAACACCGCAAAGCAATGTAATATCACCGAGACAAAGTGGACCACCAATAAGATTAATATTGGTGTCCCTGTAATATGACACGAGGAGTCTTGCCTTTGTTGGAAGGGCACAAAGGGATTTTAATCATATGAAGGCCTGTTAATGCAAAACGTTCTTCCAGTGTTGCAGTGATATTGCGGTGATGCTCTACCGCAGGGCAGCCGCGCAGACTGACTCTGGCAGTGAGGTTATTGGGCAGAACTCGGGCTGATTTATATGAATATCCCCACTGTAAAAATGCATTCAATTCTCCAGAGCTTCCCCTTCTATATGTTTAAGTAACACCGATCCTTGGAGCAGGCAAGACTCAAAGATTAAAGTTGTTTCATCCCCGACAGCCCTGTCCTGAGATTCTCTCACTTTAAATCAAATGCAGATGATCACATGGGGGAGCCGCGGACTCTTTGAGACTGTCGGCGTCTGATTGAAGGCGCGCAGATGTTTCTCTCTGAACCAGCCCTTAATGAGAAAGCGGGGCCACGAATGAGCTGGCGCTCACCGCTGACAGCTGAGAATTTGCCAAGACGGGAACGTTAAAAGTTTATTATCAAAGACAGCCTCTCTTTTTTTCTTTGCATTTGCACCTTCTCTCCCACCTGCTGCGATGATATACAGTACACAAAGCGAGCTAACGTGGAGGTAAGTGAGAGGAGACAGACGTGAGACGCGAGAGACATGGGTGAGACGAGAGAACCACGCCGTGCTATGATGTTGTTACAGACGCAGGACTTTAAAACGTTTTTTAAACGTTAAAACATATTTCCTCAAATACCACAGACTTGATTTAGTTCGGTCAGCTAATGCTCCAACTCCTCTGGAGCAGCTTGGCTGTCGCTGTTCCTGGATTAACTGGCCTTCCTCTGATCTTTGGTTAGCTACATTCTTACATTCGCCCCACTGAGACACTGCTGCTGTACCCTTGGGCAAGGTACTTAACTCAGAATTGCCACAGTAAATATCCAGTTGGATAAGTGGATTACTTGTATAAATTGTAGCCTATGTAAGTCACTCTGGATAAGAGCGTCTGCTAAATGACAATAATTTAATGTAATAATGTAATGTAATGTACATTTCCTTTCTTGTGCAGAAAAAATTGAATGAAATTGGATGAAAGTGAAAGAATTAGATGTACATGCCAACTTTGGGGCTGTATATTTCACTCTGGCTTCATTAATGCCTCCTGATAAATGTCACACATTTCTCAAACCTGTCTCGCTCTGGTGTTTCTGTTAATGGTCTGAAATCAGTAATTGTTGGACACACTTTCTTACAGTAACAACTCATGTTGACATGTTGAGTTAATTAAGGAACCACCACTTTAATGTTTCTAAGGGGATCTGAAAAATGTATGCATCCATCCAAATGTATCATAAATTAATAATTAAATTAAATTTAATTTAATTTAATTGTTCATGCACTCTATGGCCCACCTCTCTCATTTTCTCCTGACTCCTGCACTAAATTTCAACACAGGTAGTAGGCAGTAAAGGTGCATGTAGCATCATGCTAATCTCTGCAGGTTGTGCAGACTGTCCGATAGGGAAGAACAGACTGATATCACAGATGTAAAAATGCAGGATTGGTTCACTCATTAATGTTGCATGGAGATGGAGAGGGCTGTGTCCCATTAGCATGGTGGGGAGAGTGTGGATCAGGCTCTGGGCTTAGAGAGAGGGCTGTTTCCCACTTTATTCAGGCAGAGACAAAGCGTTTTCTTGTTATCAGCATGAGGCGGCATCAAGGGCAGGACAGACAGGAATGTCAAAATACTCAACACCCACAACAGCAACGTCCACCATAACCACAGCAAAAACCACAACAACCAGCCCAGCCAAAGCAACAACAACAGCAGTAACAGCATCCTCCATAACAACAGCAACAATCACAACAAAAGCATCCACCATGACAACAGTATCCACTGTAACAACGGAAGCAACAACAGCATCCACCATAATAGCAGTAGCAATCACAACAATATCCACCATAACAACAGCATCCACCATAACAACAGCAGCTATCACGACAACAGCATCCGCCATGACAACAGCAACCACAACAGCAGTGATTATCAAAATCAACAGCAGCACACCAAAGCAGTCACTGCTGTCAACAACAACCTCAACAACCAGGTCAACCACAGCAACAATGATTATCAGAATCAACAGCAGCACCCTGCCTCAGAGCATGGAAAAAGAGGGCCTTAATTTCATATTTTGTTTCATACAGCATTGTTTGTACCTGTCACGCACTTGTGTAAGAGAACAAAGATAGATGGCTAATGAGATTATCTTGAGAGGAAAATGGTCCGAGATTCTGACAAATGAATTAATGAACTGAGTATGTGTGTGCGTGAATGTGTCTGTGGGTGTGTGTGTGTATATGAGTGCACGTATGGTATAAAATGGAATGATATCAGACCCTAAAAAGAGATTACACTCCGGCAGAATATCTAACCACAGTCAAAAATACAAAGCAGAGGCAGACCAAATATCCTGACCAAATATCACCTAAATGATCACAATCTGGCCATGGGGAGCTGACACAGACAAACATGGCAAGCCATGGAAGGCTCTGTGAACACTGCAATACAGGTGAGGTTGAGACAGAGGTCTGCTTTATTCTAAAATGTACTAAATGCTCCCATGCAAGGGAATATTCATTTCAAACATTAAACCAGTCCTCCCACACTTCAACCAACTGACTGACACAGATAATAATGTCAGTCATACTGGGAGAGGGGCCCAGAGCCCCACTAGCAGCCCAGTTTGTGGACACATGCCACAGCCTGAGGGAGGGTGAGTGCCCTGCAGTACCAATAATAAACTGAACTTATAATAATTATAATAATTATAATAATTCATAATAATTAATTAGTTAGTAATTGTTCGATTTATAATTTACTGTTGGATGTACCATGCTTGGTTGTTTATTATTATCAATTTAACCTGTATGTATATATGTTGTCTTTTAATTTTAATGGTTATATTTGATTAATTGATATATTGTTGACCTTGTTGCTTTGGCAACACAGCAGTTGTCTGTCCTGCCAATAAAGCACTTACTTTTGAATTGAATTGAATTGAATGTGTCTGTTTGTATGGTGCACATGTGCATGTATATGGGTTTCAGTATGGTTGCATGTGCGTGAGTGTTACTGCACGTGTATATGTGTTTTAGTGTGTGCATATGCCTGTGTGAGTTTGTATGAGTGAGTGTGTGTATATGTGTATAAGAGTTCTGTTGAACTGAGGGAGGAAGTAGAGTGGGGCTTCAACAGCAGAGCAGAAACCCCTCCTAGTGCTGGCCATTAACCAGGGACTGGGACCATAGCAAACACTCGATCACATTAGTATTCTTAGACCAGGAATTACTTAAAAAATTCAAACAGACAAACACTGAAAAGGGGCCTTCTTCCTTAATTACATTTACTCAAAGATCAATTACTAATGGGTAAATTGCTCTCAGCTCTGAAGTAAGAAGATCAGCTATCCTGTTGTCATGGCTATGGCACGTCATATGAGCAGAAGACGTTTCATGGTCAGAGTGGTAATTATCTCTCTGTGCCGCTCCCTGTCTCTGCTTGTCTCTCCCGTATATCTCGAGGTTTTGGCCCTGTATGATATTCAGTGCTCCAGTGTGGAGTTCAGCCATCTTTCTCAGCCATCCATGCCTTGACACTACTGTGTGTTCCGTCAGGGCTCCGAGCCCTGTGTCATCCAGGCTTTGACACCCTGCTGCCTGAGCTCTGTTAATATCCTATGGTGACTTGTGTGTATAATAATGTATGTGTGTGTATTCTGGGTTCTCTTACATGCTGTGTGCACATTTTCTGTGCTCTGGATCTTTTTGCATACTGCGCATGTGTATTCTGGGGTCTGGATCCCCTTGTGTACTGTTTGTGAGCTTTGTGACTCTTGCATGGTTGTCTCAGCTGAGCTATGCAGCAGGCTGGGTGTGGAATTAGAGCGAAAGGGTTTACCCTGGAAAGGGCTATGGCTCAGAGAAATATGACTACAAACCAAAGGGCTGCGAGTTGAATGCATGTTAGAGCATCTCTCCCTGGGGTGGAACATGAGTATTGGTCTGCAAATTCCCTATGCGCAATTATGTTCTAAATATTTACTTCAAGTTTTCTCCTTTAATAAAAAAGTCAGTGTGGAAACAACTGGCACCAGTGGGCAAGTTTATCAAGACACATTACAGTTTTTCTTGTTTGCTTAAACACATTTGTCCACTCTGACGTCACATTTTCAATTAACACAACAATTAACACACAGGCTGAAACAGAAGCTAACTGGCCAAAATGACTAATTTTGTTTGCAAAATGCTCTAACACTCACAAAACATTAAAAACATGCAACAAAAGCAAATATTTTCCTCAAACAACACAACTTGTGGTCAAATTAATATATTCTTTCAATCAATCATTACACAATGGACAACAAAATACAAAATACAGCTATCAATATGAACTGGTTCAACCTTAATTTGTGCTATATGCCTGTGCCATATGTTGATACTTTACATAGTTATAGTATGTGCCAAAAAAGGCAAGCAAGCATATCACAGCATGAATTGTATTTTCTCCCAAGATGATTTTACTAGAGATAACAAACCCTGTTGCACTCTGCACCTGCACTTTTTACACTTTTTTGAGATGCCCTGTTGAAAGTTTTCTCCATTCATTTTATTCTTGTGTGCAGGTCTTTCCTTGCCCATGAGCTATCATTGACATGTAAGACCTACAGTAAGCACCTAGACTAGACAAATTCGGACATTCTGTAATGAGACTGGGATCCAAGTACAGTCACAGGTTTTAATCACTGAGGCCAAAACGTAGTCAGGAGCAAAACAGGTCGTAAACAGAAGCAGCAGAACAATAACCAGATCCAAAAGCACAATCAAGGTCCAAAGAACAGGCGAGGGTCAAAACACAGGGATACCACAATCGAAATAGCAGAGAGCAGGCTTGGTAAAGTCTCCAGAAACAATACCTCACAATGAGGTAACTGAAACCGAGTCCTTAAATAGCCAGGGCTTGACTGAAGAATGGATAACAGGTGTGCTTGAGTGGGTGTGGTTGAGCCAGGCTGAACTGGGCGTGGCTGAGCGTGTTGAACTGGGCGTGGCTGAGCTGGCTGACTGGGAGTGGGTGTGACACATTCAATATGGTACAGCTTTTGTACTGCATTCTCTCTTCACCAAAGAACCAATAAAGAATTTCACTCAAAATCAGAAATACTCAGAAACAAAAAAAAAAAAATATTGTACCGCATCTGAATTTTTTCACACTTTTCAAACTCAGAAATGCTGAATACTGTAAATAAAAATAAAATAAACATAAAAGAAACCAAACTTATGGGTGGAAATATCCAAAAAACAAAATGAGGAGTTGAAATACTCAGAACTTCATATTTACTCAGAACTTCATATTTAGTCCATTTGTTCCTGATGATTAGGCCACAGGTTCTCAACAACATCGCATTGGATGTTTTCCCTTGCAATGCACCTAGGGAAAAACCTCCTTGCATGGCGTATCCATCCCTGGTAGTCCTCTGCACCTATTGCCAGGCAACCAGCATTCATTGCCTCCAGGAGGGACATCTGATCATATGGCCGGTGGTCATATACCTTCCATCTCCAAGCAGAGAAAAATTCCTCAATTGGATTCAGAAAAGGAGAGTATGCAGCGAGGAATTGCATCATCATACGGGGCTGTGCTGCAAACCATTCATACACAAGGTGAGAGCAGTGGAAGGCAACATTGTCCCAAATGATGACATACAGAGTCATGCCAGGCATCAACAGCCCTCTCTCTTCGGGTGGAACCAGTCTTTCACTCAGTGCATCAAGAAATGTGATGAGGCGTTCCGTATTGTATGGGCCGATAGTTGGTATATGGCAAAGGACACCATCACTGGAGACGGCAGCACACATGATGATATTGGCACCCCTCTGACCTGGCACTGTAACAGTGGCCCTCTGCCCAATGATGTTCCTTCCGCGTCTCCTCACTTTAGAGAGGTTGAAGCCGGCTTCATCCACATAAATGAATATGTGATGTGCCCCTTCAGGTTCAAGCTCTATTATTCTCTAAGAAAAAAGCAAATTCATAAAGCAAATTACTCCAGTTGCATGTAACTGTATGGTATAACAAGGCATTACAATAACGAATCCTTACCTGCACATGCTGGAGTCTTGCCTCCTTAATGATGTGAGAGTTTCTTTGAAATGGAACTCTGTACAGCTGCTTCATTCCGACATGGATTCGTGTAAGGACTTGATCAATAGTAGCCAAACTCACACTGCTGATATTTCTAAATGCTCCCTGATTTGCAATTACTGCTGCCTGGATTTCACGCAGTCTGATCGCATTGTTTGCCACGACCGTATCTACAATGGCAGCCTCCTGTTCAGCACTAAAGGTCTTTCCCTACCACCAGTGTGTGGTCGTCTGTGGATTCTATAAATTAAATGCGAAAAGCATGTCAAAATTGACATTATGACAGTCACATAAATGGGATTGATGAAACAACTGCATTACTGTAGACACAGATTGTTCTGCCAACAGGGCAATACAGTAAAGCTGAAATACACAGTGGTATATAGTAACATTGTGACTTACCTATTCTCATTCCAAAAAACTGACAATAGATGCCACAGTGCTCCAACTCAGAATGGGCTGGACCCTTTGTCCAGCCTCTCTAAAGGACAAGCCATGATTGATGACATGGTCAATAAATGTTGCCCGAATTTCATTTGAAACTTGAACTCTATTTTCTCCTCTTGCTGCAGCTCCTCCACCACACATGTGAACTCCTCTTCCTCTGCCATGGCCTCTTACTGTCATTACGTGCCTTTGGCCTCTTTGATCCATGCTTGCAAATAGCAACACAGAGGTGGCATCTTTTATAGATGTATAAGGACTGATTAAAGAGTTGTGCAAAGGAGTTTCACACTGGTGCATTGGAGATTCATAATTATGCAAGTAATTTCTATCAGCTGTGAATAGATGTTTTCCTTTTATTTAACACAGTTAATCCAATAGAGTTCTGGGTCTTTCTATGAGATCTGTGACAACTGTTTTGAAAAAGGGTGTAAAGAAATGTGTGAAACCAATGAAAAAGTGGTAACACATTTGCAAGAGAAGACTTCTGCTGTGCTAAGAAGGAGATGATAAAGATCAAGTGGACCCCCCGGTTTCATTAAGCGTGTCTTAGCAATCGAGAAAAACTGTAATATGATAAAGCTTCTGAAATGATCACATGCATCAATAATACGCTTGCAATGATAGACTATATCTTTTCATAATTACATATGAATAAATATATAATGCATATCTCTCTGTGTATACTCTAATAATCCCTATTAATAATGAATAAAATGCTTATTGTGTTTATCTGTACCAGTTCCCCTGGTATGTAATTAGCACAGTGGATGGACAGTGATGTTACAGACTGAGGCTTATCTGGATCGGAGAGCTTGTGATTATATTGGTAATGGGTGTGACCTCAGTATGTCAGCAAACTGCCTCAGATTTCTGTCCAAAAGCTGGGCCTGATAACCCCTGCCTCCTTCCCCAGAGCAGAGCTTCAATGCCCAGATTAAAGCTTTGAGTTTCTGCCAGAACAGTCACCATCTCTCTCTCTTTGACTGACATTAAATACAGTCTTAAAAAGGTAAGAAAAGCAGTTAACAAAGCAAACAAGAAAATTAGCTCTGTCTCTCTTTCTCTCTCTCTCTCTCTCTCGCTCACTCGCTCTGCATGGAACTTCACATTCTCATGGCATTGCAATAAAATATGACAGAAATAAAAGGCAAGAAAAAAATGAAAATGCTAAAATAAGGAAATCAAACATGTCTGCCATAAATTGAAAGATAACCTGGTTTTCACCATCTGCTTGTGAAATAATCAGATTCAGCTGAGCGGTGCAATCACATCACAATTTGTCTGGAGGCACTGAGAGAGGGAGAAAGAAGGAGAGAGAGAGAGAGAGAGAGAGAGACAAAGAGTCTGTCAGTCTCTGATGTTTATCTGTAATGGCTAAAGGTCCAAGTACTGTTTTTACCAACACATTTTGCTATAAAGACACCAAACCGCATCTCCAGATTGAGTTGCGATATAAAGACCACCCGCTTATGAGAGTGTCCATCATCTCTGACAGCAAAAATGAGCAGGAAGACACGTTGATCAAATTTTATATATATTTCTACACTCAGTCCCACTGTCACTTTGCATTAGGATGACTGCTGCATCCTCTGAAAGGTGACTGAGTTCTTTCGGCAATAGCCTTGTAATCTTTCTGTATGAATAAGTATTTATTGCAACAGCTGAGGTACCAAAAAATTTGTGTGAACAAACCAAGAGAGAAATAGACAGCGGGGAAGAGAGAGAGACAGAGAGAGACAGAGAGAGGAGAGAGAGAGAGAGAGACAGACAGACAAAGGGGGCAAGGGCAAACGCGAGAAGGGGTTTGAGAAGTGTGTGTGGTGCGGAATATTAAATAAAGAGAGCTCCCTGATTGGCTGCTTTTTCCAGGAAGTCCAGCTCCCCTTTAACACCACAACTGCCCAGACTGTCAGTTTGATAGCATTTATAAAACTGAAATTGCTCTGTCCCTACGAAAGATAGATACTCCTAGGTATTCCATGTGTATTTAGTACCCTCCTGACACAAAGAAATGCAAGAGCACAATTAAATAAACATTGTAATCACTTCCCACTTAAACCATCAGGCACAGTTAAAAATGGTGGCTTCAGAACTCAGTTATTTTCTGTGAGGTTTCTGCCTGCTTTCTAACGAGATGCTGTCGCCATACCCGTGAGAACTATATGGTTGCTGTACGTAAGAGAGAGGCGCCTCACCCCAGCCCATCCAGTTTAGGCCGGCTTTACAAATGAGTCGCCATACAGATGAGTTAGTGGATGTGTGGGATGTCAAGCAGCGCACTTTTTTAAATGGCGCTTTCATAAGCGCGCCAGTGAGGTGGGAGTGAGGGCCGCGGAGGACTGGAACCAGCTCCCTCATTAATCCCCCAGCCCCCCCTCCACCGCAGTGCTGAGCCCAGGGAGGAGGAGGAGCGGCGTTTGGCCCGGGTTCTCCTCACGCCGCGAAACGCTCTCATCCAGCCTGGATATTGATTATACGGCTGTTAGACCCTGCGAAACAGTGAATAGGGATTTAATGCAAATAAGATGTGACACAGTAAAGAAAAAAGCCGAGGAGCCAATCATCACTCGGAGCCGGCCCTCCCCCGCCTGGGATCCGTCGGCGTTTGGGCGGGCAGATTAGCGCTGCGCTCGCAAGCCGCGCCGTTGGAAATTAGAGATGAGAGAGAAAGGAGAATAACGAAGGAAGATGGCCTGAGATACCCTCGAACGCTATTTTCGTTTGAATGTAACGCCGATGTTTATTAATATTTGAGTTTGTCCCGCTCATTAACGCTCTTCCTATTATTAGTATTGCAGACAGCTGTCATAACAGAGTATATCATTCTGCAGGGGCATGCAACTTAATGTTCCTTTTTATAACTTTTATTCCGAGGATTACTTTAGATACTTCTGCTGCTATGTGGCAGAAATGTTGTATGAGCAACAGATCTTATTGTTATGACAAACACAAATGCATTCCCTGACCAATTGAATCATACTATTCATACATAGTATTCTCACTGTTTAATTGCAAGGTTCAAGGTTCCTAAATCCTCACTGTCTTCGTGCCTGTTGGAAGTAGAGCACTTCTTTTTTTACTTTGATCATGTTATGTCTACTCTGTTGAAGCCATGCCATTGAGTTAGGGTGACCCATTTATGATTATTCTGATATGGCATTTCACAATCAGTGTGTGGCAGTGGGGTGACAGTGCAAAATGACCATCACTCGGAGCTCAGAGGTCAGGGACTTCATTCAGTTCTATTAGTGTCACAGGAGGACACATCTCGCTAGCACGTCTGTGACCTCCCTGGCATGAGGTCTTAAAGTTATCCTCACCAACAGTGGTGCGTCGTTCCTTTCTTGGTGAATAAATCACTACCGCCAAGATGTTTTCCAACCCCCCACCGTTATGTTTGATATAGCATTCAGTCTCTTTTTACATGTTCTTTTTTCTTTTAATACTTTTTCCCTTTAATGCATCATCTATTTTGGAATCGTCAGTTGTATTTTAGACTCGTCTCGGCACAACAGCCTCTGCAGTCGTGCAGAAGCGCTGAAGCAAGACGAATGCAATCCTCTGACACACTCGCGTGCGGCCAACAGCTATTTTTCGCACCGCGAGTCACGACGCACACTACAGTGGAGTGGGCCCTCATTGGATGGTAGGCGTTGCTCTGCTGACATCATCCAAGCAACTTGCAGGTGGCCAACCAATCACAGGGCGCCTGCAGTGGTGAGGCAAACCACCCCTGCCATCTGATACAACTGTATTCCCCGCAGAGCAAAGGCAATTTATTCCGCTGTTGTGGGCTCCTGGTCGTCATCAGCTGATGACATGGCCAGGTGCCGTAGAGCTCAGCTTGTGTTCAAAGCGAGCGCCTTTACCACTGCGCCACGAAGGAGGCAACATTTTCTATATTTGTAGAGGCTGGTCATCAGAATGAGTAAGTAAAACATGTGATCAGACAAATGTCTGCAGCTGGCTAATGTCTGTGGGTCGGGCTCTGGTGAATACAGGCTCTGCATCCATGCTGGCAGGCTGATGAGGAAGGAACGGCTCCTCCCCGGGAAAGAACAGGACCCCCCGCTGATAATTACCACATCTGCAACTCAGCTTCCTTACCCTGCCCTCAAATCACCCCTCCCCACCCCACAGATCCCCTCCTCAGCGCTTTGTCTGAAGATAAATGTGCCCATCTTCAGGGTATTTTCCCATGCTAGGCTTTGTAATGAATGGGCAGTCTGCAGTAAAAGAGTGGTACGCAAGGTTGTGAGGACTGAGTGGGGTTTGTACCACATAAACAGGAATAAGATGCTATTTATTGATCATTAGTTAAATTGGTATGTTTAATCTTGCTAAACAATCAAAAAAGTTCAAGGTAGTTATCAAATAAAAATTCTATGCCTCCCTTGTTTGTAGCACACTAGGCACCTCTGGAGAGAACTGTAGACTGGATCAGTTATTGTCACTTGATTTGAACCTAACACATTGTTGATGTAGTGAATATGAGTGGGTAAATGGGTCCCCTGTCGCTGTGGGAATGCGAGCACCTCTCTCACTGTATTGGGGTTGGACTGATCTCTCTCAGTGCATTGAGGTTGTGTTGATCTCTCACTGTATTGGGGTTGGACTGATCTCAGTGCATTGAGGTTGTGTTGATCTCTCAGCGCATTGAGACAAAATTAGGGTTAGGGTTAGGGTTAGGGTTAGGGTGTGCTGGGGTTGGGTTGGTCTCTCTCAGTGCATTGAGATTGTGTTGATCTCTCTCAGTGTGCTGGCGTTGGAATGGTCTCTCTTGGTGCATTGGGTTTTGTTGATCTCTTTCAGTGTGCTGGGGTTGGGCTGGTCTCTCTCAGTGCATTAGGGTTGAGTTGATCTCTCTCAGTGCATTAGGGTTGGGTTGATCTCTCTCAGTGTGCTGGGGCTGATCTCTCTGAGCTCAGACTTACGCTCTAGAAGGTATATAATATATAGAAGGTAAAGAATATCTAGAAGGCTGTACAAGTCTTAGTTTCTTAGTTTACCAGTCGAATGAACTTATTAAAAGAGCAGTTTCTATGGTAAGGGCAATATTTGCTGCCTCATTTGCAACGGTTTTACATTTTAATTCTTAATTAGTAAAATGCACATTTGTGTGAATACATGGGCATGTGTTTGTGGAAGTTTAAGGGTGCTTTTTGTGTGTGTGTATGTATTAGTGTTTCAGTGTGTGTGCTTTTGAACCCTGCTACACTGAAGGCTGAATGAAAGTGAAGTCAGGAGTGAGAGAAGTCAGGAGCTGCTTCTGAAACCCGCTCCCCTCTTTCACCTCCAAAACGTTAGAAAAAACATTTCTCAGATCTTCGGGCATGCTGGTAAATTCACTCCGACACACACACTTCTTCAGGAATCAGAAGAAGTCTCATCGGTGCACAGCGGAGCATGGAATTCTGAGTACAACCTGAATCCATTTGCGGCGTGGCAGGAGCCAGCGAAGCAGATGCCGCATTAAATGGAGATCGGCTTTTAGTAAGCAGCGATCTTACAATTTTTGCTGGAAGAAAAAAAAACAGAGTTCTCGTGTCCGCCGAGCTTGCGAAACCACATCCACCCCACCTAACCATTTACCAGCCTGTCTGATCTGTGTAAATGGATAACATGTAAGGAGCGTGGTCTGTGTAAGTGGCTTTGGCTCGGGCTTTGTGATGGCTCTCCCGGTTCGGGCGCGAACGGAGCGTGCTCAGACTGCGAGAGCTCCGCGCAGCGCTGTCGCTCAGGGTGCAGATGGACCATATGCCGTGCAGCGGCCAGGAACAGAGGAGGGTTACCATGGCGATCCGTCAGATGTTCATTGGCGGCGGTGGCTCAAAGGCGGGAGACGTGCTGACATGTGTCTGTTGGCGCACGTGCGTGTGTGCGTTCGCATTTATGTGTTCCCGCTGGAGTTCGGATATCTCAGCCCCTGTTCGCGCTCCGCAGACATTTGCACACCCACACACGGATGGTAACTTTCTCCCGCTTGTGATGTGTGAGGTTATTCCGATACATGTGGTCTCCTCACAGTATGTCTCCACTTACTGCAGACCGCGTAGGAGATAATGCAGTCTTACTCGGACAACATTGGAAGAGTCTACGTCCTGGAGATACAGTGCTCTGCTGCAAAAACTCTTGTTGTCGAGAGCATTCTCTGGTTTAGAAATCTGAACACTACATTTCTCATAGTATGGACTAGGGGGGCAGCACTGATCTCAGTACAGATATGCAGACAATAACCGCAGTGCTGGTTGTAGAGACTATGAGCACTGCTGTGGGACAGTGGGAGGAGAACTGGTCCCAGTACAGCTGGATGGACAGTGGGAGCAGCACTGATCCTAGTACAGCTGGATGGACAGTGGGAGCAGCACTGATCCTAGTACAGCTGGATGGACAGTGGGAGCAGCACTGATCCTAGTACAGCTGTATGGACAGCTGGAGCAGCACTGATCCTAGTACAGCTGTATGGATAGTGAGTGCAGTGAGTTCTGTGGTAGAGTGCTGGCCATGCTGGTTCACAGGGGGCAGCTGTAATGAGATTTCTCAGTAGGGCAGTGCAGCTGCTGTCTGCTTAAATTAGTGAGGCATTTCTCTCCTTTATATTTACAGTTGTGGAGGGAATTCATTTCTCCTCTCTAACTAGGCAGCAGAAGTTCCCCATCTTCAGCTCTTTGCACTTTCACCTCCATCTGAAGCCTTCCATACCTCTGCCTGCAGCCCTCCATACCTCCACCTCTGCCTGCAGCCATACACAACGACACCTTCACTTCCACCTGCAGTCCTAAATACCTGCACCTCTCCTTACAGCCCTTTAAAGCTGCACCTGCTCCTGAAGGCCTCCACCGGCACCTTCATAATGTTTCCCCATTTATCTCTACCACCTGCACACCTCCACCTCCCCCCTGCAGCCCTACACTCCTCCACCTGCAGCTTGACACACTCTCCTCTACTACACAGCGAGGGCACAGCGCAGAGAGAGTTCGATTTTATGCACGCGGGTGGAAAAAGGCACAGAGGAGGCATTAGCAGTGATCTGGTTCAGGATAATGGGTCAATGGTAATAAATGAGTGTAATAACTTGTGCTTAGTGTCTTTATGGCGTGTCAGGCGGGGAAGAGCCGCGTCAGCTCTTTCCGAGTGGCGCGGTTAACAGCTCCTCCTTTGCATCTGTGGGTGTGGAAATGAGTTTGCTGAACAGGCCGGGGCCCTCGCTGCCTCCCCACTCCGGAGCTATCGATTCATTTTTCATTAAAACTTTCTCTCCCTCCCCTGTTTTACCTCCTGCCCCGCCCTCCCGGCTCTGGAAACGATCAGAGGTTAATTCAGATCGGAATGGCTGAGCGGGGCTGTTGGCACGGGGGGAAGCTGACGCGTCCAGTTAAAACTTCTGTCCGTTACCCGACCGCCGAGCAGCTGGCCAATCACGGCCCGGAACTTCGCGAGCCAGCTTTCCAAATGGGATTGAAGCAAGGCAAATATGTGCAGGCACTGTTCGCTTAGACTACTCTGGAGAGCAAGTAATCATGCAGTCACTTTGAAGACCTCACAGTCACCGGCAAAAACAACAGGGAACAGAGTGTGCAGCACATTGCCTGGTCCAAGTGATGCACAAACAACCATTTTGTGAGGGTAAAGAGATTATATCATGCCAAAATATGGAATATGAAAGAAAACTTTTGGATACGCTCATGCATAAAGTTGCTCTGAATTATGAAAGGAACAGCTGTACCCCATGAAACAGTTTGGGATGGCAAATTTCACCCATTACGGTTGGTCAGCAAAGCCTGTGCAGGTTTTATTGTGAGCATTTATGGACATGCAGTCCTTTTGCAAATCTGTCCCTGAGAAACAGGACTGACACAGCTGATCTGAGAGCACTGACATTATTTTACATACATTTTGAGAAGGACGCTGTTTTGAATATGAAACAGTGGCCCGGATCAGTATGCTGCAGGTCTGCGAAATGTCCCTCAATACGAGTGTGTGAGAGTGCGTGTGTGTGTGTGTGTGTGTGTGTGTGTGTGTGTGTGTGTGGTGTGTTGTGTGGTGTTTGATAGGGGTTTTGGGGAGGTTATTGTTTATGCCCCTAGGAGGTAGGAACTGAAATGTCAGTATTCTAGCTCAGTGCACAACAGTAGTTTCAAAAGTCTTTTGGAGTTTTTTTTTTCTCCTCAGTAATGCTTCAGCATTTTGTTCAGACATTAGTTGCATTATGGCTGAATTCCTCTGGCTTTTGAAGTTTTGGATAACAGTTTCCATAAGCAAAGTGCGGAGAATGTAATCTCAACTCTGAAGATAATCACTAAAAACTACAAAGAAGTTAAACCACCTTCTCTGAAAGCATGATACTTTTTTCTCCTCCTAATTAGCATAACCCTTTTCATCACCAACAGTAGGTAATGAGAGACTGTGCTTTATATCTAAATGAATGGGAAAATAATCACTCCTTTACTTCAGCTTTATCAGTGTAATGAGAGGAAGGGGTGCGCTTACCAACGGGAGCCTGTGATGATTAAGCATGAGAGGAGCAGAGCTTACCTTTAACTGATAATTATCCTGAACCTGTTTCTGATCGGTTTTCACTATAGACAAGCTGACCGAGGATCGGCCATCAGTTACGGATTCCGTTTTGTTTAATTGCCCTGCCATGCTTATGACACAGAGCTCACCACAGTGGGCCGCGCCTTGCTGAGTTGGGAAGTTATCATTGGTGGGAGACCCCAGCATCTCCAGACTGGATGGTGTTTGTTAGTCAGTGCATTGATTCACACAGGCCCAGCAGTCAGAACTGAATGCTGCAGTCCACTTGCGGGGAGGTCACTCTAAATGCTGATTAAGTCCGTTATGCCTGCGCTTGCTGACCTTGCCAGTCACATGCCTTTGCAGCGCAGACCAGCAAAATTAGAGCACAGGCGAAAAAAAAAACAAAAACAGGCACTTTTATTTTGGGATGACGAGAGCCGTGGGGGACCAGGAGCTGCTGGAGAGCTCAGGGTGAGCCGCGCCCGTCACCATGGAAACAAAGGAACAGAAGGAAGGGGCGGAGGTTCGGGAGAGGGAGCGTAGCTGCTTGGACCGTGCCGCGTTCGGCGCGTGTTTCACGGCGGTGAGGAGCGGACGGGTCGGGCAGCATCACCACAGACTAACGTTCCTAATCGAAATTCAGCAGAGTGTGCCCCCGCGTAGACATTCAGGGAGAGGACAGGCCGAGCCCCGCGGCTGAACCGAGCCATGTCATTAGCCAGCGATGACCCTCGACCCTCAGGGGTGGAACAAACCGGCCTCCTTCCGCCGGGGATGTGGCAGGTGTGTCAGCAGGGTACACTCTCACGCTCCCCGAGACTTCTCCACCTGTAAGTCGCCCTGTCGAGTCAGGGAGGTGCCCTCCACCCGGTATCTGCTCTCCTGGTGCACTGTGGGACTCGTAGCTTGAAAAATGGCCGTTGGCTGCATGCAGGCATGTTGGAGGCCTGCACTCTTTGTGCTTCAGCTGTCCTGCACATACATATAAAGTGGCTGAAAGGGGAAATGACATGGGCCTCAGCAACAAGAATGTGCTATTATCATCACCACTATGCCTAGGGATCGCTTCATCTAAGGGACAAGACATGCATTCTAGTACAGCTCACTCAATGAAGTGTCAAGGTCGGGGAAAGATTCACAAAGCTTTATTATAATCAAATTCAACAAAGAAAAATACAGCCAAGGTTTTTAATTTCATATATGACCCATGCTGAGATGATAATTAAATTAAGTCATATTAAAGTTTTACAGAAACCTCTTTTGCTTTCTTTTAGGTGAGCTGTAATGAAGTTGTATGATTACCACATGTCAATAAACCTTCTAATAAAGTTACTCTAAGTGAAATTCTTTTCTTGTTAGACACAAATTACTGCAGGAAAACTTTAGGCATGCTTTAAAGATTATGAATAGCAGACATGCCTGATGACTGTGACAAGTTCTTTTTGTGTAATTTGTATGACTGCACAATGTGCAAAGTAATATTTGTCTTTAATTTATGAATTGGCAACTGTTCTGTAATTAATGATCAGCTCACAAAATGTACTCAAGTAGATATTTTTCCACTCACATTGTTCATGTGCATGAGCAAAGTAAATAGCTCTAAATACAGCAGATGTAGAAGCTGTTTTTATATATAACTGTACACAGTGAAGAGAGTGTCTGCTGAAATGTATCTGTGTTTGATCAGCTGTGAGCACAATGGTAGCTCTTATATACTGTACTTACTTGCTATACTTGCTATAGCAGTACTCGGATTCACATTCAAGGGCAGTAGGGAAAGAATACCTTGGTCTAAAAGTATTTATATGAAACAGGCAGGCACGTGAAAGCAAGTAATAAAATCACTATCATGACAGAATAACAGAATTAACAGAGCAATTAGGAACACTTGTGTGTAACAGGGAGGTTTGAGGATGCCTGGATTGTTAACCCCTCGCTTGACAGCATTGTCAGCAGTCCACAGAAACAAAGCCTGAATCATTAATCAAATGGAGGCTGGGTTGCACTTTCTTAATCGGCTTGTAACAGGGGCGTTCCACATCACTTGCTCTGTCCTATCAGAGCAAGCCTGGGAGTGGCAGTTTACCTGGAATTACTTGAGGCTGTGCCGCACCACCCCAGTCTACCGGCCAATCCAAATTAGAGTTGATTGTAATGATGAAGAGAAGTAATTCAGGGTAGTATGATCCCATGCGGCACATCAAAGGCCTTGCCTGTCTCTGCCATGTGGCTATCTCTATCTCTACTTCACTGCTCTGCAAGTACACTGTATCTCTTCTGTTTTCACTTACATTTTTGGGTTTTTATTTAAATTCATGCGCATAGGGTTGTCTCTTACAGATGTGAACTTGTTTCTCCCATGTTTTTATAGTATGAACTCAGTGAAAGCGTAGTCTGCCTTAAAAGATTTCAGTGTTTGTAAGGGAGCATTTTGAATGTTCTTGAAGGTTTTCATGGCTGACAGCATGACACAGTATATAGGGTACAGGGTTATAGATTCATATAATTCTGTATGCTTTATTGAGGTGCTTAACCTGAATTACTTTCTTATTTGTTGACCCATGTAAATATGTGGGATGCAAGCATTGTATAAGAGAATCTACTAAGTCTATAAATAATGCAACATAATGGTCCCAGTATCTTTGATTGATTATTCGGGTCTGCTCTGTACTGTCCCAGTGATTGATGGTGGTCTCTGATGAGAGATAACACTCTCCTCTATCCAACACATGCTCTGTTTGCTATGTGCTGACATGTGCATTGACTTGAGCTTGGTGCACTATTTACTTGTGATTTTAATCTCTCAGAAGAATTAGCTCTAGAGAAAGAGATTGTGTTAATTCTCTAGTGTCTGTATGTGTTAGTGTGTGCATGTGTGCTTGCATTTGTCTGTGCATGCATCTGTGTATGTGCATCCGTGTGTATGTGTATGTGTGTGTGTGTGTGTGTGTGTGGTGCATGTGTGTGTGTGTTTGAGCGTGTGTATATGTGTGTGTGTGTCTGCTCTGTGAGTGTGTACTGTGTGTGTGTGTGTGTGTGTGTGTGTGTGTGAGAGTGTGTGGGTACATGCTCAGGCAGTGGAGGGTTGAAATAAGCACAGCACAGAGAAACATTGATTGATGGTGGTCTGTGATGAGAGATCCCACTCTCCCCTAAACTGCACATGCTCTGTAGAAATAAGCACAGAATAGAGCACCAGTACGCAGATCCTGACATTCCTACCATTCATCACAGAGATGAAGGGGTTTTAAGCAAAGCTGTACATTTCACTTTTATGGGCTTCCTGGAATCCCATCATGAAAGCTGTCCTAACCTTATATATTTCACTGCTCCTTCCCCAACATAGAGAATACATAGAAACATGTCAGTGTAGGCTGTGTGTGAACATACCACTGTGGGCTGTGTGTGAACATGATGCCGCAGACTGTGGGCTGCCTAGTGCAGCCCAGTGACAGCTTGAGGGAGAATCATGGACAGAAGGGGGATCTCTATGCAACCAGGGTCCTGGCTGAGGGCAGATTCTGCTCAATCCCAGCAAGCTTCACCAGCAATGCGACCAGGCAGTGTCAGTATACATAATGCCCTCCGACAGCATGCCGATTACTGATAATTTAACGGGTGCCATCTGAAACGATCCCATCCGAGGCCTCGGCTCACAGGGTGATTGTAGAATATCCCTGCTGCAGAACGTTCCACAACCAATCGCAGCACTCAAAGAAATCACGTGTTCAATATGCTTCGGTATCCCTGTAAAAATGTGAATTTCTGCCGAGCACGTCCTTATGAATGATGGTGTGGAGAGCTGTGACGGGAGATCGCAGGCACACCTGGCTTTGTGCTGACTCAGCCATCCTGCCGCGAGGGCTGCTTCCCCTGCAGCGAACGGCGGACTCGACCGGCACCGACAGTATGCAAAGGTGCGTTAAAGCGACCGCGTGTGAGGCGAGCAGCGTGTGGACGAACAGCGGCGCGAACGAGCATGACATCACATTAGCGTCGTTTACATTACCGTCATTTAGCAGATGCTCTCATCCACAGAGACTTACACAGTGCATCTAATAAAATGGCATGAAAAGTTGCACAAACAGGACACCACTAACCAGTGGTGAGATCACAAATGTATGTCTAGGATGATGTACAGTAAGTGCAAAGTAATAAGTAAAACCTATGCAAAGCTTTATGTAACGCTTAGCAGCATTTACTCTGTTTAAGATTTACCTTACTCATAGTCTCTTGTCCTCGTGGGTCTCCTCTTCTCATTGTTTGTCCACAGTGTTCTGAGTGAATAAGAACACACTGTTTCCCAAACAATTTGCAGTGGAATGGCCAAATGTGGGTGATAAATAACTTAAACAGGCTTTGGCTGAAAACGAACTGTGAGTCGTTCTACAATACATAGGAGAGGGCGTGATGCCGAGGTTGTGGAATTATGAGCTGGAGAGGAGAGCGTTGCACACCTGCCAGAGATCAACACACTCTGTGTGTGCAGAGTCCAACAAACTCTCTGCCTGCAAGTCAAACACACTCTCTGTGTGGACAGTCAAACACGCCCTCTGCGTGTTGTAGAGTCAAACTCTTTGTGTGCAGAGTCAAACACGCTCTCAATCGCACTCACCATGGGCAGCCTGTGCTGTCGGGTCTCTGCAGTGTTCAGGTGTTCCTCGTTAGAAGAATTCGGTCTGCTTCACTGCATCACCATGTGTAGAGAATATCTCTGTCACTCTGCTTCAGTGTTTAAATGATGTGCTACATCATATTTTACCACCTAGCATCCATCCACGCTAAACGCGACAGTCACCGTTAAGGGAGAGATTGAAAGAACGTTGTGAAACGGAGGGGGTGTAAATAAGGTGTGAGGATGGTCCCACACACACGCACGCATGCACACACACACACACACACGCACACACACGCGCGCACACACACACACGCATACACCTCTGTGATCATCTTGGAGACACACAGTATCATGGGCAGTAAATTCGCTGACACCCCGCATCCCCCTCCACACGCATAGGAGCAAGGCAGATGAAGTCTGCAACTCAAAACAGAATTTATTCTTCCTCGACCATTCCAAAAATATCCACAGCGCTTTTTTTTCCAAACGCCCTCCATTAAGAGGAGAAGCAGCAGAGGGATGAATCTCTCTCTCTCTGTCCCATTTCGCCATCTCTCTCTCAGGGAGGTGAACGGCGTGCCGGGGGGAGAGAGAGGGAGCAGGCGGCTCGTGGGCTTGCCGTTTCCCACCCCCGGTATGGCAGCGAGCGGCAGGATAACACCCAGTGCGTCCGTCATTGAACATCACGTCGCTTTACACAGCGTTACATCCCGCCGCATAACGTTACCGCATCAAGTCACCTCACGTCGCATCACGTTTGGATGGCTCAGGAAAGAAATGCCAGCTGGTGTGGCTTTGTGAATGGAGGTGTGTGTGCGTGCGTGCGTGCGTGCGTGCGTGCGCGTGCGTGCGTGCGTGCGTGCGTGCGTGCGTGCGTGCGTGCGTGTGTGTGTGGAGCGGCTCTTGCCGGTGATTGACAGCGCAGGTGTCTTTGTGCTGATGCTGTGTGCGACATCTGTACAGTGTTTCTTCGGTGGCTGGCAGCCATCCATCAAGTCTGGAATTCTGCTACGAGGACCTTAATTAAAACTGAAAAAAGCAACCATATAACCCCAGTCTTTCCTTGCCATTTTTGGCTCCTGATCCGATACTGGTCAGAGTACAAAATTTGCCTGTTAACTTCTAAAGCAGTGAATGGCCTGGCAGCCTTCAGCCAGAGCTTCTACCACCCTGCTTTCCCTCAGGAGCCCTCAGCACACAGGTCACCTCAGTGTAACACAAAACCACTGGGAGAATGCTTTTACTGCACGGCTCCTAAATTTTGGAGCAACCTGCCTCAGCTGGTGCAGGACGCAAAATGTCGCTATTTTTAAATCTAGATCAAAACCTCACATTTTTACTCTCTTATGCAACCCTTGATTTATTATTAAGCCTGTCCTCATATTTCAAGAAACTATATATAGTCCCGTCCAGAGAGTGGTGAGCCAGTATGGTTGGTCCTGGGAAAGGCAGTGTAAAATGGCTCTTAAGGCTCTGAAACTTTAAAAATGGCTGAGTGAGTCAGGGAGTCCACTCTCTATGGCCTTTCACTGGAGCCTCCATTCCCAGTCTTCTCTCATCACTCTGTGGGGGAATGACTGTCACAGATATGAATACATGATGACTCATGTGTATGTGTGTGTGTGTGTGTGCGTGTATGTATTTGGGAAGAAATTCATGCATAGGCATCAACTACACTATTTGTATTTGTCTAAGAAACACATTTCAAGCATTTAAGTATAAGTCTTAAATGTCTTTGAATGCATGTTTCCTGTTATATGAATCGGGTGTGTCCAAACTTTTGACTGGTACTGTACATACATTCATACATACATACGTACAGTATATATACACAGTCACATATTTCAGTTTTGCTTTTACAGGTGTTCTTGGAATGATTTCTCAGGGTTTCCCGTCTATTCTCACCTTGGGTTTCAATTTTTTTTAATCCCTCTGGAAAAAGTGGACTGCAAAGCATCGGGTGACAATGTGATTGTAGTGCTTGATTGATTGAAAAGGCTTACAAAACTTGATTGATTTGCTGATTGTTTCTCCAGCTGAGGATACTGACTGGCTGTTTTGTGCTCTCTGGTCCTTATTCTCTGGGCCCAGAAGCAGGAGACCAGTGGCTAATGTGCAGCCTGCACAGGGGGTTTAGTGTGGATAGTCGGTTTGAGGGATAATGGTGTGTGTCAAAGTGCCCTCGTTACTACTCTAAATTCCTGTGAATCTTTTAACCAATCAGGGATGTGCATGAGTTCCCTTTTCATCAACAGCATGGAGGTGGAAATCTGACCTGGGTCTCAGCGATGAAGTCCAGTGGTGTTTGTTTAAAATGAATGCGCAGGCATATCCTTGTGTGTCCCCACAAGCATGGCACTGAGCAGGATGTTGAGTGAGGAACAGATGGAATCTCTGTACTGACAGACACAGGTTGGACAGGAAAGGACACATGCCCCACGTCTGTGCGTTCCACTGTGTGGGCACCTTAATCCGAGACTGCACTGGAATCCCTGCTGATGTGATTGCAGCTGCACAGTTTTTCTGGTAGACGGGTGTCACTGCACAAACTGAGCTGTGAGGCAGCACTCATTTCCAGCATCACAGAGACTTTCCAAGAGCACAATGCTCCAGGTAGTGCTGACTGAATCGTGCGTTCTGCATGAATGGACCCTGCTTCTAACCTACTGCAAACCTGTTGCTAACCTGCAGCTAGTCTGCTGTTAACCTGCTGGTAACCCACCATCTAACCTGACACTATCCTACGACAAACCTGTTGCTATCCTACCGTTGCCTGCTGCTAGCCTGCTGACCTGCTGCTAGTGTGCTACTATCCTACCGCTAACTTGCTGCTGACCAGCTGCTAACCTGCCCCTAGCCTACTGCTAACCCACAGGCTGTGGATACCCTCCTCTTCTTTAACATTCTCACAAAAATATTTTACAATTTTGTTTATCTTACGATAAATGATATGATTATGGGAAGGAATATTAGTGTAAGTGAAATGCTGGGAGACTCTGATTCACAGCACAGATAGAATGTATGTTGTAAAGGACCTCACAGATGATGATCCTTCTATTCCTTGATCCTGAAGTACAGCCTAATACCGTCAGTATTGAGCAGGTGGTGCCATCAGCTTAAATGGATAAAGCCATTCCAAAACTGTAATAACTAGAGCCAAGGAGGGCGGAAATTCAGAAAAGGTTCAAACCAGTCAGAGACAAACCGTGTAGTGAACTGTTACCAGACAACGAGAACGGTTAGCAGCGTACTCATTAAGAGAGACTGGTGATGTTCAGTGGCATACTGTGGTAGAGCAGTGCGGTGAAAAGGAGCAAAATTGGATGATTCAGCTGAACTGTCACATTTATGGTCTGCAGTGTCGCTGTTAGATATCTATTGAGGCAAATGAGGAATGTCCTACATCCCCTGTTATTAAGTGCTGGACAAATTCAGCGAAGCGCAGTGACATTCACTATAATGGTTCATGAAATGTGAAAAATCCCCCAGACTGCTGTGCAGAACGAAGTCAAACACACGCGAGGGAGTGATGTCCTGAATATTTACAGATTGAGCCCTGGAAATGGAGTTGTGTACAGCACAATGGCATGATATCAAAGCGACAGGACAATGTCCTGAATACTCACACGCTGAGCCCTTGAAATGGAGGAGAAGCAAAATGACATCATATCAGAGTAAGTGACATGGAGCTCCCAGCAGCAGGCATTTAACCTATTGTGCTGAAAAAGCCAAGTCCCCCTGCATGAGAGGAAGAGCAAGAAGATCACCTGCAGATCCCTGGGGAATGACATTATCCACCTGGGGATAGCAGTGCAAGAGCTTAGTCCGCACAAGGATATATTAGTACAACACAGAACTCTGTTTGCACAGGGATATCAGTGCAACAGTACTCTGTGTATATGGGCAAATCAGTGTAATGGAACTCTTTGCACACAGGGATATCAGTGCAACAGTGCTCCGTGCATACAGGGATATCAGTGAAACGGAGCTCTTTGCACATAGGGATATCAGTGCAACAGAGCTCAGTGTCCTCAGTTCACTGTGTCTGAGGGAGCGTTTACACAGCAGACAGTTCTATTTCTGTAATTCAGGAGAGGAGAGCTGGTATTGATGAATCATGGTGTGTTTATATGCGCAGCTCTCTGTGTGAATGTGTGGAGTTGCAGGTGAAGGCCAGGTGCTGGCCTGAGGCAAGGCCTCTCCATCCTGCTGTGCTCTGTAAAGTTACGACCAAGTTAAAGCTGTGCATGCAGATGATGTAATGGAGAAAGTTTAATCTGTAAAACTGGAGCATTAATTAAGATAGCTTTAGAGTTCTATGTGTGCGAATTCATAGTTAATGTATTTGTTGTTTATGCCATTTTAATGAAATGGAATGGTGGAACATAGATGCATAAGAACAATGTGGGCTTAGCATGCTGCCTTCCTAGGTGAGAGTGCATGAAGCTGTAAAGTTTCAGTGAGCTTATGATTGAACAATAATGCTTTTGTGACTGTGTACGTGTCAGGTGAAGCCAAAGAAAAATGTTTTGGGTGAGCTACTATTGTATTCATACAAAAGAATAGAATAGTAACTTCATTGTCAGCTTGTAGACATTTGTATTCTGTTCCATTCTATTCTCTGTAATCACTCTGGAAAAGGAAAAATCCCTCTTCTAAGTGGGCAGGAGATGTATTGGACATTCATACAAGTATCAGCAAGAGAGAGGAGAAGTGTGTGTGTGTGTGTGTGTGTGCGTGCGTGCGTGTGTGTATGTGTGTGTGTGCGCCTCTGTTTGGGGAGTCTCTGCATGTCTGATTCTGTGCTTTGAAGTTCCACCTGAAACTTACAACTAGTGACGCTGAGCTAAACTTGAAAAAACAGTTCCCCTTGACATGATGTAACTTACTCTTTAGTTGCTGTATCCTTCATTATTCTGCATCTTACTTCTGTTTTCTCATTTTTTTGTAGACAAAACTATTACTGTATTACTTCTACTACTACTGCTAATAATAATAATAACAGTAATAATAACGCTGTATTACATTTATATAGCACCTTTCAAGGTTTTGAAAGTGCTTGACAGTGAAGGGAGGGACTCACCTGAACCACCACTAATGTGTGGCATCCATTGATGATGTACAGCAGCTGTTTTCCAGCAGAATACTCCCCACACATCAGCTGGGGTGGAAAGGGAGGGGAATTTTAGGGGTTATTAGATGGACATTTTAAGATGCTTAAGTAGGATGAGAAAGTCTGTCAGTGAGGGTGTGCGTAGATCTTTGATTCGTGGACACGGAGGTGGCAGATTGTCCCCGCTCACGCTACGCCCACCGTAACTCTGTTTGCTTCATGTCCTGCTCTGTGGGGGGTAACAGGCCCACAACCGGTGGCGTGGTCTCACTTCAAAACTGGTTTCAAGCTCACAGCTTTCAGGGGGGTCTGAGATCATACCTGATGTTCAGCAGATGCAGAAACTTTCTCTCTCGTTTGTTCCATTGAATGTAGGTGGCAAAGCTCAGAGTGTAAGGCTGGTTACTCCCAGGTTGGTCTCTGTCAGACACAGGGGAGCTGGTCTCTGCTGCTCTCTGTCAGGCATCAGTGACACTGGCCCAGGCTCTCCACAGGGGACAGAACCAGCAGCTCCACAAGACTGCAGAAGAGGAGAGGGGTTACACCCCCTCTGACAGATAATGGGGACAAAAGCCCTGTCTGTCCTTCATCCTGTATATCTACAGGGGTGTACCATTAACAACCGAGGTGTGACATGAATTACCTTACAAAAGAGTAACTTTTAAAGTCACTCCCCAGTGATGTTATAAGACCTTTTTTTTATTGTAATGGAATTTCCATAGTTTTTCTGCTGGGTTTTGATTGCTGACATTTTTTGGCTCTGTTTAACCTAATGCACCCTGCCCAATTGAAACTGAAAGCCTCACTCGGGGGAAAATTGTTCTGGAACAGAATGACTGTTTTCACAGCAAGACCTTTCTGTCAAGGCCTTCAAAGATGAAGAGCTCACACTGGCGCCGTGGGATTAATCTGAGGTCCGGCCGTGATAGCAGCATCTCTGCCTCTCACAGAGAACAATAATTCATGATCAAGGGTACCGCCTTCTCATTCCACCGGCAGCCAGGATGAAAAAAAAAAAAATCAGTGTCAAACATCTTTCCTTTAAAGATCAAAGCCATCTGTAGAAATCACGGTTTCGAGAATGGGCTGTAGACATCACAACACTGAAATCCCAGCCCAAAAAAAAAGAAAAAAAAAAAACAAAACAAAAAAATTTTGTCTGAAATCTTTCGCCTGCTCATGCTGGAGACTTTATTCTGAACGCCTTGTTGCTGTAAAGATGGAGGAGGAGAAGGAGCCATTGACAGGCTGCTGGGTTTTGCATTGTATAACTAAAAACAAAACATATTGCGTTTGCAAAGCACCTCATCTCTGAAATTAATTCATGCCTTCCAGGAGGTGCATTATTCTTTACTTTGTGCCTGTGTATGTACACTTCCCTGTTTTTTATCCTGAAGATTGAAAGAACTTAATGCTGGAACAGAAAACGTTTTTTGCATTTCACCCTCTCCACTCTTTCACAGTACTGTCATGACATGGTGGTAGCATGCTGTCAGAGACGTGTTTAAAAAAACAGAGACATGTTCTCAGTGTGTAGTCTCTGCATCCATGGTGTGAAGTCCCCATGTTCTCAGTGTGTAGTCTTTATGTCTGTAGTGTGAAGTCCCCATGCCCCTAGCATGTAGTCTCTGTTGATGGCTGTCCCTGTGGTCTCCCCCCTCCCGACTGTCTGTGATCAAGGGAAATCACAGATCCACTGAAGCAGGACTGGCATAAGTGATTCCATGCATCACAGAGGTGTGTTTGGCTGCTGAAATCAGCACAGAACAGCAGAGATGATTTTGTGTAAAATATATTGAACATTTATAGGTATTTTATAGCCAAATAAAGCTGTACTGTACATCAATCACTCAATCAAATTTTATTTTTATAGCACATTTTTGCAATGTAAATTGTCACAAAGAGCTGCATATGGTGCATTTCCCTGGAGGAATTGTTACAAAAGAGAGAGAAAAAACAATAGGCAATTGGAGGAAAACATGGAAAAAACTGAGCGTTGGAAAATCAGTGGAATGTTAATGGTGGGATGACATGAAAAATGTGGAGCAAGATGTTGCTGTGAAGGAGGTTTATGATGGATTGTGATCCTGTGATCCTGCAGTGAAGGAGGTCTGTGATGGAGCACAACCTTGTGATCATGATGTGAAGGAGGTCTGTGATGAGGTTTGATCTTGTGATCTTGCTCTGAAGGAGGTCTGAAATGGAGTGTGATGTTGTGATCCTGCTGCAAGGAGGTTTATGATCGAGTGTGATCTTGTGATTTTGCAGTGAAGGAGGTCTGTGATAGAGTGTGATCCTGTGATCTTGAAGTAAAAGAGGTTTATGATGGAGTGTGATCTTGTGATCCTGCTATAAGGGAGGTCTATGATTGAGTGTGACATTGTGGTCCACCAACAAAGGAGGTCTATGATGAAGCGAAATCCCTCATCGGGGAGCTGTTTGACAGTTTAAAAAGACACTTCAGATGGGCGTAATTAGATTCCTCTCTGAAAGGCAGCACACACTGATTATTCTAATCTTTTGGCAGGAACCTGTGGAAGGGATTGAGCAGTTTGTTAATAGGTAGTGACAGTGTCACTGCTGCAGACCCTCGGGGGACATCTGCGCCAATCTCATTACTTAACGACTGTGATTATGGTACACAAACAGTTTAAAATCACTTACAAGGAGAAATGCATACCTGCCTTTTTCATTTACTAAACATGTAAGTGGGCGGAGCATGAGACTGTGGGTGACAGGTCTGTAAGGCTTAAACAGGAGGAGGCTGAAGGTTTGAGTGACAGGGCCAGGGGAGTTAAAATGGGCTGTGTCTGAGGCTTCAGTAGCAGGAGTGGCTGGTTTGATTGAGGGCTGTATAGTCGGACTGCAGGGTAAGAGGGATTAACATATCATCACGGGCGTGATTGACACCCGTGGTGTGTGTGTGAATCGTCAGAGATCCAGCATTAATTCCACAGAGGTGACAACTTAATCTGCTCCTGTCCTTCTCTCTGTACCAGCGAGGAGAGCAAATCCCCCAGGATTTACTGACACTAAAGGAGCAGCTTGGTTGTACGCCCGCAGAGCTGATGTCACTGACAACACACACATATATGCACACTCACTACACACACACAGACTCACACATATGCATACACACACACACACCCCATATTCATGCACACACATACACGTACACACACACTCACTACATAACCACAGACACACACACATACACACCCAGACCATCTCACCAAACACACACACACACACACACACACACACACACACACATATACAGCACACCTCCCCCAAAAACACACACACACAAACACACCAACTCCACTCACATACAGACACATACACACCCAGACCATCCCTGCACATGCATACACAGAAGGACCATCCCTACACACACGCACACACACACTCATGGATTGGTCACTCTTCTCATCTGCTATGGGTGGATCAGGTGCAGTCTCTAAGGACCCCAGTGTCTGCTTCACCCTCTTTGCACTTCTGTATTTAGCAAGAATAATGGAAACTCCCCAGGCGTGACTTACCTGCAGTGTCCATGCTGATAGCTTTATACATACATGCTCACCCAGGGGATCTGATCAGGTCCAGGTCAGAGCTGAGAGGGGCAGGAGAACACTAACACTTTTTTAGCATAGTTTTTCATTAGAATTTGAATTGATTGTGACTGACTTAAAACATCATCCTCATTTGCCTGGTAGCAGTTATAAGGCTGTCACAAAAAATGACACCCCACTGGCTGAATCCCCCTCTAAAACTATGAATAGCATGTGCAATATTAATTGTGTTCTCAGATTACATCTTACATCTTACTGTAGTTATTAATAAGCACCATTAATAGATTGCTTTAGTGCTATTTGTGGTGTGTGTGTGCATGCAATGTGTGTGTGTGCTGTTGATATGATCACAGACTATAAAACATCTTCATTTACACCATAGGATCACAATAGGGTTGTATCTTAATTAATTTTGTAAAGACACAGGAAATAAAAAACACCTCTATGAAGCATTTGTGTGTGTGTGTGTGTGTGTGTGTGCATGCCTGCCTTTCATTGGTTGCTCTGATGAGGCTTTTAGATAAGGACACAGGCTCGGGGAGGGTTTATTATACAGAGCCAGAGCAATACCCACAGCTGATAAGAGCACAGCTTCTCTGACAGCCATTTCATTACTCTCAGAGGGAGCTGTTCCAGCACTGCTTTCAGGATGTGCTCTAATTAAGATAAAACAAAGAGATCTACTGTTTAGGGCTTCCTGTGTTTTTTTTTTTTTTTCTGGAATATGTCTTCTGTACAAATGAGCAAAGAAAAGCTCATACCAGGAGAGCCGACTGTGGCGTGCTGATGGCTGTATGTGAGCAGCATCCCTGTGGTTTGGGCTGTGTTGTATTGAACAGGTCCTTTAATGTCACACGTTAGCTTCTGTGGCTTTCTACAGGACTATCTCCCTGACTAATCTCATTCAATTCCCTGGCAAACAGCTTTGGGGGTTGTTACTCAAAGCTGTTGCTTTGAAAGCCTGTTATTGTTCTGTCTCTGGTGACCAGCTCTTACTGGAGACGTGTGCACTTATCCAGGCCTACAAAGCACCGGGGTGTTATGTCAGCTGTGTAATCGCCCCTCCCCTGCTAATGAAGGGGGATCAGAGCACTTCTTCTCTGTTTAACATTACGGAAGCTCAGCGTAATTGATACCCTGGCTCTCCATCGCCCCCAGGTGTGCGGGGGGAAGTGCATTAATCTGAGTCTCTTTCTCCGCGTGGGTGGGAGGAACAGACTGTGGGAATGTACAGAGGGATTTAGACTTTAAATATGAAACGCTGACTAAATTAAACTGATCACACAACATTTAGAATCAACACAGACTCAGTTAAACTGATTAGATCACATCTGGATTCAACACAGACACATACACACCTATTACTCCCTATATGGAATCAACGTAGACTTACACTTCACATCACACTTCCATTTGGCTATCAGTAAAAGGTTCATCCAATCAGGTCAAAGCAGATACAGTGATTTTTTTAAAGTGTGCTTTATTGTTGTCCTGTAGCCTCCTCTAAAGTAACCCTGAGTGTTCTATTGACCTCTGATATGTTAGCCGCGCTCTTCCACACACACTCAAAGCCCATTCATAACTCCACTGATATAGAACCAGTCTGTGTCGAGAATAAAGACACTACAAAAGGGGTCTCATCTACACTGTTCATTTGACATGCGCAATCAATTACTGAACGCTCAGCTGACAAAGAATAGGCAATACACAAATACTTGTCTGCAATGAAATAATAAGCAGCATCACTGTGAGTTAATAGAACATCTAAATTGTGTTTTCTGCCACAACACCATTTGTCTTCATATCTACAGTAAGGAGAGAGGACAAAACACCTATTACTATTGTAATCTGTTCCCTGCCCCCTCTCTCTCCAGTGTGTGGTGCTGAATGCCTGCTTTCTAGTGAGAGTGAAGCTTCATGAACCTGAAAATGGGTGGGGCTATGAAATGATGACAGTGGCTGACAGATCTGAACCAATCATAGTGCTTGGAAAGCAAGGTCATTTCATTGGCTCATACCAGGCGGTGATTGACAGTGCATGGTAGCTCCACCCAAAGCTTATGGCCATTTTAGACAGGCACTCTGCACCACAGCAAAGCTGTCACTGTGTAGCAGTTATGTAGCCCCCTCAAAAGCTGCACACCTGTTAGTAATGTGGGAGGGGCCAGCTGATGGAATCCAGGGCACTTATGGGTCTGAATGGAGAATTCATTGAGGGGGTGTTTGCAGTTTGTGCACCAACCAAGCCAGCATTACAAGTATGAAGTTGTATTGACCATCACAGCGTGTAACATGTAGAGTGCTAAACAGATTAGTTATGACTGTAAACACCGTCATCATTCATCCCCTGCTATCACTGATTGGAGGATTCACAGCTGCATGGTCAGCATTATTGTTACTGATTTGAGGATTCACAGCCTGATGGCCACCCTTATTATTTCTGATTGGAGGATTCACAGCTGCGCTGACAGCATTATTATCTCTGATTGGAGGATTCAGTCGTGTATGGCTATCAATATTATTGCTGATTGGAGGATTCCCAGCTGCATGGCTATCCTTATTCCTTAGGATTCAGGGCGTAATGATAGTGGTTCTCTCAGACAGTCATGTGGAAACATGGCTGGAGTATTGATTCAGTTGAGCGCATTATTAGAATTGACCTAATGATGTTGTTCTTTTATTTCATCCAGGAAACAAATGACTGGAAATCAAAAGAAATTCCTATAATTTATCCATGTATACATTTATTTATATTAAAAGCTCCTGTAAAATAACAATATTTAGTTTCCCTAATTTAAATAAAGCTTGAGGGACTTCATATTGGATACAGCAAAGGCTGTTGAGCTATTGAGCAGAATATTACTACATAACAATTCTAAATTGGATAACCAGATTGGATAATTTTACTGTAAGGTCAAGGCCCAATTAAGGAAAATTACCTCTAAACAGTTATAATCACATTTCCTCTGGACCAATCTGCATAATCAGGCTGCACTCTCTAATTACTCTCATCCTCAAATGAAAATGTGAAGATTTTGCTGGAGGTCACGCCCATATTTAATAGACTAAGGTTACAGGCACAAAACTAAAAATGCAGAGCTCAATGCAGTGACAGTTAAAGACCCATTTTCTCTGAGTTGTTATGTGAAGGAGGTAATTTGTTCAGCCACTCAAAGAGAGGAGAGCCAGCAGTACAAATTCCAGAAAAATGAAGAGCATGTTACCTGGTCCAAGTTAATAGGATACTGTTAAAACACATTTTTTGAGTGGGAGAGATGTATTGCAACACTAAAATATGAAACATGAGAGCACAATTTTGAGTGCAATCACCTATAAAAAGTAATGGGAAAAGTCTCTAGAAATTTCAGAAAGAAGCACTGTTTATATTTAAAATAGTGTTATATTAACAACACAACAAATAGGATGAGAAAAGAATAAAATCATATTGGTTTTCTGCTATTTACTGCAGTGTTTAAAAAGAATGCTACGAACAAATATAAAGTTTGCACTTAAAAGTGTCACTCATTATGATAAGTTAGTTAATCCTACAGTTTTCTGAGCTCTTGCTGGCTTTTTGAAGTGTTGGAAAAAATATTTATCATTTTTCACAGGTGTGGTAGTGTGTTTTTCCTTCTTTTAATTTAGATGTGGGAGATGCTGAGTCATTGGTTCTGCCTCCCCAGTGTGTGCCTGCCTATTTCTGAAACTGTTTACCTGCCTCATACCTTTCTCTTCGCTTGCTCTGCATCTCCACCTCAACCCCACTGCATCTCTGTACAGCAGCAGAGTCCCTCAGTCTGTGGAACAGGGCTTACCTGGTCATAGTAGAGACGTTGGTCCTTATTCAGCACGATGTTTGCGGTAACAATCATGTTTTGTTATTGATAAGTGCATACGAAGAAGTCACATCTGATTCATGAAACGTGTGGAAGTGCCCAGTTTCGCTCTTACAGTCATCTGTATGCTGATGAATGCCAGGTGTTCTAAAATTAGGCGCCCGTGCATGTTATCTGTTATTAGCATAAGTAAAGTCCCCGAAAATTCCTTATAAGTGGATTTGGACTTCCAGTTCACAGGTAGCCGATGCTACCCAAAAGGGGAAAAAGGAAGCATTTTCTCAGATATAGAGATGTGTTCTCTGAGATATTTGTCTTCTGACAAAGTTGGATGAAATACAAAATATGTGTATATGTCATAGTGTGATCAGTCAACCGTCCGCAAAGTCGGTAAAACACTGGTCGAAATATGCACAACTTAGAAAAGACTACAATATCTAAATCATTTTTTTAGATCAAAACTTTTGTTCATATGTTGTCTTGTCTAACAAAGAAATTTGTATCCAACACACAGAAAGTATGTAGGAGTAAGCAGTGGTAAAACAATGTATGGCTGCAGGTAGGCTAATTCATGTAATTCAGCTAATTCTATATCCGTTAATCTTAGTCCTGTTCTCTGGAGTAATTCGGGCATAGGGTCCTATCTCGCTGCTGTTCATCTGGCGACAAGCGAATGCCTTGTTTCATGCCAATATTAGGGATGACACAGCAGGCGATTGTCATCTTAAACAGCTTCTCTGCAGTGTACAAAAGCCTGCTGCCTGCTGTTTCCAAACACGTAGCGTTGCGTATGTTTATGAGTGGTCTGGAGCAGTTGTTAAATCCATTCATATGTAGGAACAAATTCTGGCCGAGAACAAATTGATGAATTCCAAAATGTTTGTCATGTTTGTTAGCACACTATATGCACAAAAACATTTGTACGTATGAATAGTGATTCTGGTCCATTCAGTGCAAGGAAAAGGGCTGATATGAGGTTGTGGTCAAGGTACTCAGTGACTTAGTCTGTGGAACAGGGGCACTTTGAGGGGCACTTTGATATAGTGATAGAGTCACTCAGTGTGGAGCGGGAGTGTTTTGAGATTGTAGTAGAGTCAGTCAGTGTGGAACAGGGGTGCTTTAAAGTAGTGGTAGAGCCACTTGATGTGGAACAGGGGTGCTTTGAGGTAGTGGTAGTGCCACTCAATATGGAACTGGAGTGGTTTGAGGTAGTGGTAGAGTCATTCTACCTTCCTTTTAGACACCGTTACCCAAATAGCAGTGCGGCAGCTGCAGTTTACTTTAATGCGTTGATTGTTACATGGTAATTGCAAACTAAATGAACCCCTACTGAGAAGTGCTGAGGCTTTAAAAAGCTGAACATCTTGTTTCTCTCTGCACAATTAGAGTCGGCAGCTCTGCGCAGATAATCACTGCTCTGCACAGTTAACATAATCGACGCAGAATTGGAGACTGCCATAAGAGATGTATTAATGATCTCTCAAATATTCAGGTACCAACTCCATTTCCGGTCACATGATGTTGTCACATTGTAGCCCGTCACTGCAGTGCACCCTGGGATACTGTTTGTCCTTTGTGGCACTTCAGAAGTTATTTATTTAGAGCCACAAAACATGGAGCGGAAACAGAGAGAGTGCTAACAAGGTGAGCCAGAGACAATCCGTCCCTGCAGTGCACCCTGGTAAACTGCATGTGACTGCCCAGAGTGTCAGAGGGGCGGCTGCGAGTTTGAATCCCGGGCGCGATGCCAACTCGGTGTGGTATAGCACCACCGGGTTTGTCCTTAGCGGAGCTTCGGAAGTTATTTATTTTGAGCCACAAAACACGGAGCAGAAACAGACAGAGTGCGAACGCCGTGAGCCAGAGAGAAGCGAGAGCTCTGGGCTGGGGGGGACGCCTGGAGCTTTTCAATTTTCACACCACAATCAGAGGGAACCCGCCTGAGGAGCAGCCCGCGCTCCCTCTCATTTGCCCGAGCTAATATACGCGGCCCGTCTCAAAGTGTTGGTTTTCAATGCGCCGCGTTAATATTGAAGCAACTTAGATTACAGCAATGCTGTCTAATCCATGTCTAATCCATTGGCGTTCCCACTGAGCTGAGGTTCTTTCAGGGTCTGTGAAGTTCAGATCTACTGAGTACGTTCTGTGTGTCTCCACGTTATACTGTTACGCTGCGCACAGTAATGTAGCCATGAACAGGAGGGAAGGATCTTAATGTTTTGCCAGTATGGGGTGAAAAGGCATGCTTTGGACAGACTGAATGACAGCTTAATGATTGGGTATGTTACTATGCAGTGTGTGTGATTGCAGAGAGCCTGTGTGTTACTATTCTGACTCATCGGCAGATGTCTGTGCAAATCTTGTTAAAGAAGAAAAAGATGGCGACTCCAGGACGCTGTCAGCTGATCACGGAGGGCATGTATCAAGCCAAGGCAATGACAAGCGAGGCCTATGACTCCAACCCGCTGCAAGATGGAGACTTCTAAAAACCAGGATAGTTCACATAAGAGTTTGGCTTCACAGCTGAAAGGAAAAAGCGCCTGCTCGGCCTGCTGTCTCTGCCATACCACTGCTTTGGCTATGACAGCGGTCACTATGCGGGGACAGGCTGCCTGTCAGAGAGAAACGCTCGGCATTAGACCTGGTTTTTTTCATGCACCTTTTGATGACGTGACATTTGTTCCCCTTGTCTCCCTCTGACTGTCAGATTACTCCCAAAGCATGAATTTTCTGCATGGTTGCAGTCCACATTAAATTCCTTTACCCAGGTGAGATGTCACAGTACAGTATTTGTTTCGCTGTATGAGCCAAGCAATTTTTATTTTATCAAGCTAAATTTCTTGTTTTTTTCCCCCTCTGAATCAGGGTTGTCGGACACACACCTTGGCCCAAATTAGCTATTTATAGGGTAGTCTGCTAGCTAATTATGACCAGTGTGATTTGCAGCATAATTAGCTGCTAAGCATAAGCACTTAAGTGAATTGCTAGTATTTCTTCTCTGATTGCAGTTGCATTTGAGTCACAGAAATTCAGGCAATAAGCATTTGAAATACATTCCTCTTGTCTCTAGCCTGTGTTTGTTACTGTGTGGAGACTGTGTGGGTGTGCGCGTGCACGTGCATGTGTGCGTGCACACGTGCGTGCATGCGTGTGTGCGTCCGTGTGTGTGTGTGTTACTGCTTGGATACTGTGTTACTGCACTGTAATTGTGTTTATGCTGCATAGAAGCTGTGTAACACTATGCAGAGAGTGTTTTACCTTTTACCTCGCAGATAACTGTAATGTGTGTGATATTGCATAGGGACTGCATCTGGGTTCTCAGCCACTGAGCTGTATTACCATTTCTGTTTTCATGTCCTGGTAAAACACTACCTGCAAAGTATCTGAAAGTCTGAATATAATTTGGCTAAGTATACCTCTGTAAATGATTAGAGATGTAATCTTTTTTGTCTGAATTGATGGAAGTTGGAAACCCTGTCCTCTTTGTGCAATTCCATTAGCTAAAGGAACTTTATCAGTTTAATTACTGACCAGGAAAAAAATAGAGACTGAACTCCCCCTGAAAGCTGACTAATTGATTTAACACAATTTTGATTCTCATAGGACCCAGACGAGGTTGTTTAAATCATGGAAGTACAGGTATCATATGAACCGACATATGAACTGTTCCTACTGGGTCTATAGCACAGGTAATTGGTTAATTGCTTAATTGTCTGGAACAATGAGAGATTATTGAGCAGTTGAGGGACATGAAGAAATGCTGTCAGTCAGCTGACTCTAATGAGGAACTAAACCCAAATCCAGTGGAAAATATTGTTTCAAATGCAGTGTGTCAACACACTGTGTGCGAATTGGCATTGCATACCTCACAGAGCTGAGGTAAATTACATTTCATTCAGTCAATTCAGAGAATGAAATTCAACTAATGAACTGAGATTCAACTAATGAATTGAAAACAGCCCATCATCTTCTATTAATGTTTTTCAGTTAGTGAACTGAATTTCATCTCATTTCCTGAATTGACTGAATTGAAATGACATTGACTCTGATACCCCATAACTATACAGCAGTTAGAGGATTGGGGGTTCTCTACAGAGATAACCAGACAATATTACGCATAAAGATGTAATTTTTTTTTCTGGTAATGGCCATATTGTCTTCAGATGGTAAGGTGAAAAAAACATATGAACTAGTAACATGAAATGGTTTATGGAGCATTGGGTGGCTTTGCTTTGGAATAAGGCTTGTCTGTTTTGTGTGAGTAGGCCCAAATTCTTTAGTGCTACTGAACTCAAGCTTGCCAGCGTTTCAAATGACCTAAAGAGAATAACTACTTAGTACACATGAGTAAATTGCTGGGTTTTTTTCTTTTTGTGTGCTGAAAGCATTTAATTTGCTGATTGGTCTTTACAGGAGAGAGGAGAGAACCTGATATCACAGGGGAGGAGTAAGAGCAGCTCTGTAGCAGAAACAAGAGGGAAAATAAATGAATTCTGTGCTGTGACATCAGTGTGTCTCCCTGCTGCCATCTATTGGTGTCCTCCATTACTGCAGCACTCTGGTTCCTTTATTAGCATATTATGTGTCGTTTTATACAACAGATGTATGTATTTTTTCCATGTAATGAATATATATTCCCAGATGCATTTCCATATCGGCCTGTATATTTACATCATAAATAATTCAGTTCTTATCAAAGAGAGATTCTGAAGCAATACAGCTTCTGGTGTTATTGATGGCTTTTCAAGTTGGGGGGTTGAACTTATGGAAATTATGCACTAAATATGTGTAAATTGCAGAGTGCTAGTGACACAAAAATACTCAGCCAATGCCATCGTAATCAAACATAAATGCATTCAATGCAATACAATCATTGTTGAGTGTGCTGCTGGTGAAAATGTACTGATGTAGAGTATGAAGTTTTATAAGAAACCTCAGGCTGGAGGTACAGTATGTAGTGTAGATGCACCTATCAGTGCCTATTACACTGCAGTGCTCCTCACCACCCTGTACATTTCTACAGATTTAGACAGTGATAGCCTCTTCTGTCTGTGACAGCCAGTAAGCCACAACCACGGGAGGCAGACAGCTGCCCCTTAATCACAGTCCTCAGCCTGGTTTTCCTCATTAATAAGCTGTACAGTTTTAGTAATGGCCACCCATCAGCACCTGATTCCCTTTGTTTGTGCAACCCACTTCAATCTTGATTATGACAGAGTCTTGAAGATACAATAATAATTAATTAATCCAGAGTGATTAACAGACATAAAAACATGGGTTTCTAACAGTACTGACCCTGATGCAAAAGTCTGTGGTTTGTAACAATACTGACCCTAGGCCTGTAGTCTGTGGTTAAGGCCAGTGCTGACCCTGAGTCTGTAGTCTATATTAAAGGCCAGTGCTGATCCTGGGCCTGTAGTTTGTAGTCTGTGGTTAAGGCCAGCACTGACAGTCACTGCACATCATGGGCTGAGGCTCTGACAGCATACTGTATTAATCAATCACCACAGCAGCTGTCAGAGTGACAGGCGCTCGTCTCAGGGGGGACCGCTTTTCCCCCGGTGGGGCGGCGCAGAGAACCGCTTCTATCACGTCACGTCTCATTACGGCACGCTTGCTTAAGCGCGGCGGTGTGTTAAACGCCGAGCGCTTCCGTCGCTGGGTTAATTAATTGACGTGCCGAGTTTCCATGGCGCCTGCTCTGACTGCCGCGTGTGGCGGCTGACGCTCTCCCCGTGCCGCGCGCCGTCGTTAGCCTCGGCAGGGGGCTCCCACCTCCTCGCGGCAGCCGTGACGGAGTGACACCGCCAAGCCCTGCTCCGCCTCTCTCCTTTCCTCCACAATGCATTAAACATGGAGGAACGTGTGGAGATGAGCGACGCAGAGAGAGAAAAGCAGGGGAAAAACACAGCACAAAGGAAAGATGAAAGGATGTTTTCCTGTTCTGCTCTGGTCTGATGCGCTTCATGCTGAGATTTGTGGCGGACAGAGTGCATTGTGGGAAGTGTTAGGGCAAAGGCAGATCTTAAAGTCTCTTTGACCTCTGTGTCTGTCTGTCCATCTGTCTGTCCTTCTATCTCTGTCTCTGTCTGGATTTCTCTCTGCGAATCCGTCCATCCCTCTGATTACGTGGTCGTCAGGCTCTTTGTCTGTCCACTTATATTACACTTGAACCTTTCCTACAGAGCATTTTGTTTGTGGAATGTTTACTTTGTTGTGAGAATGCCATTTTGCAGATATTGCTTGTGATTTTTTTCATTTGTTTATGAACAGATATCATAACTGTCTCTTCCTAATCCCTGTCTGTCTGTCTCTTTCTTTTACAGCTGTCCTTCAGGTGTCCATCTCACTGAACAAAGTGGAGCTGAGTGTGGGGGAATCCAAGTTCTTCACCTGCACAGGTGAGGCAATGACTCTAGCAGAGTGAAATAACACTTACGCAACACTCACACAACACTATAGGGCGACTGTATTGTTTTAAACTATATATGCCGAAATATCGAAATCGACCACTATGTGATCTTTAAGACTGAATGAATAGAATGATTGCTGAAATGGTAGTCCATCTGACAGCATGTAAAGCCAACGTTTCCTGTATGTGACATGGTTATAACAGTTCAGAATGATGGTTCAGGAGGAGAATTTTCAGACAATCCCTATGCAATTAACCAAACCGAGGCAAACCAGTCCCAACACCTCCTCTCTGTGTCAGCTGTTCTCAGCATCCCTCCTCCACCCCATCTCCCCCCTTTCTTTTTCCTGTTTATGATGTCCGCATGGGGGGTCAACAACCTCGGCCCACAGCCAAGTTCTTTCCCTCCACTGGACTCCCAGCCAAATACCAAAGCCAAAGCGCCGTTATAATCACATCACATGCAAATTTCACACTTTGATTGTATGGAAATTTATATCTACTGAAATAAATGTTGTGGTCTGGTGTTGTTTCACCCAATGACTAGCACGTCTTCAATGGAATCTTGAAATGGAACATTGGAACTACACATGGAACCTTAGACCACATGCTGTGTGTCCCTTTCTGGTTTCACCCAGGAGTTTCAGCAATCGATTAAGTTTCCAAGGACTTAAGGAGTCATGTTTAGGAAATACTCTATGTCAGAGACATAATTTACATTCAGCAGAGGTCTATAGACTCCTACAGTAGAGAATCTTTGGTACACTGTCGTTTGTCTCCAAACCTCATGAGACACAATTCTGTTCCCGATAAAGCAAAACACAATAATGTTGGGCTCCACGTCTCGCTGTGTGACTCATTTCTGTTCCGAGGGGTGTGCGTTCCCAAACATTCGACGAACTGCGTGATGATGAGAAAGGCGTTCCCTCCTGTCCCGGTGAGGGAGGCAGACGCACACACGGAGACGCGTTTGCCAGCTTCATCAACGTCCCACTGGAAATTTGGAGTGTGTATTAAAACATCAAAACAAGCGGATTGTTCCACCCATCACTCTGTCCTGAAACAGAACTCTCTGCGCTCCCTGCGCAATCATGGATTTACCAAATATTTAATATTCAAAGTTAAGATTTCACACTGGCTGATGCAAGGTTGTTTTTGTGTTGTTGTTATTATATGTATGTGTGTGTGTCAGTCTGTATGATAGTGCGTGCATGTGAGAGAGAGAGAGTATGTGTGTGCTTCTATGAGTGTGTATGAGTCAGTATGAGAGAGGGTGTGTGTGTGTGTGTGTGTGTGTGTGTGCATTAGAATGAGTGTACGTGATAATGTCAGCGTGTGTTTGTGTGTGTATGAGTGTGTGTGTATGTGCATGAGAGTGTATGTGAGAGTGTGTATCAGTGTATGCGTGAGAGTGTATGTGTGTGTATGAGAGTGTGAATGTGCATGAGAGTGTGTATCTAAGAGTGTGAGTGTGGCAGTGTAGCGTAGAGGGTGTCTGTGCAGCATAGTGGTAAGGAGCAGTACTCATAACCAAAAGGTTGCTGGTTCAATTCCCCACTGGGGCACTGCTGCTGTTCTCTTGGGCAAGGTACTTAATCCTATCGTACGGTCAAACTGGTGTGATTAGAGCACTAGATTGGAAAAAATGTAGCTAATGTTAGCATTGAGGAAACAGCGATTTAACGTTAAAAAGTATAGTAAAAGCAGCAGTGACATCTATAAGAAGCTTAATAACGCTAATGAAAACATAACAAACCATGTAACGTAACATGTGTGCTACATAGCATAAAATAGGTCACATGCGAAAGGGTTAACCTAGAGTTGCATTAGTAGGTATCCAGCTACATGAATGGATAACGTAAAAACTGTAATCTATATAAGTTGCTCTGGATAAGGGTGTCTGCTAAATGACAATACTTTAATAATAATAATGTAATGAGTGCGTATCAGAGTGTGTGCATGGTTTTTTGTTTGTGTTGTACTCTACCTCGCTTGTAAGTCGCTGTAGATAAAAGCATCTGCCAAATGAATAAATGTAAATGTATGAGAGTGTGTGTATAAGAGTGTGTGTGACTGCACCTGACAGTGTGTATCTCAGGGTATGAGTGAGTTAAGCTGCTGAACACTGCGGGGGCACAGCAGGCGAGGGGGAATCTCACTGTGCCCCCCGAAGCAGGCAGAGCTTCTCCTTGTCAGGCAGGGGGGCGGGGGGCCGGAGGCGGGGGGGGGGGGTCCAGAAACGCTCTGGCAGCCGTGAGGAGCTGCAGGTGGAGGCAGATTTCAGCCCTGAATGATTAATATGCTAATGAATCATATGCTAATCTGCCAGAGATTCTGACCTGGAGATGTATTTTTCCAGTCTGCTGATTCTGTAATCAGATGTGTGATTATCTGTTTACTCCAGCATGTGCGTACTGTATCTTTCAGTGCGCTCACCGGCCCTGACTGGAGAGGGTGTCATTTTTACACAGTGACAGCTCCATTGCTGCCGCACATCCCCTTACATGTTCGCGCCGATCATCCCAAACACCTTGGGCCCAGGACCCACAAAGGGTTGCCCCCCGCCATGCTCCCCAGCATTTTAGTGAAAATGTTTATTATTTTTATTGTTTGCGTAGATAAAAGTAAATAAATTTGATCAAGTCAGCCATCTTTGTTTCTACCGTTTCTGGTAAAAATCAATTATTTCAGAACTATGACTCAGATTTGGACTTCTAGTCATATTTAAGAGCTCACGGAATCCAAATCAACAGCCAAAATCCAATTTTAAGTTATCTCTCTCTTTCTTCCTTCCTCTTAAGTGCTCACTCTCTCTCTCTCTCTCTCTCTCTCTCTGTCTCCCTCCGTCTCTCTCCTCCTGCACGACGCTCAGTCTCTCTCTCTCTCTCTCTCTCTCTATCTCCCGGCTCGGCCGATCTGGCTCGTGATGACCGTGTACGACCTTGCCCTGCAGATAGAGAGAGGAAGTGCCTTTGAAGGAGAGGTAATTGGATCAATTGTGCCGTTGGACGGAACTCAAAGCGCCGGTATTGTGCGCACGCCTTTCCTGCCTCGCGACAGAGTTTATTGAATGAGTCATTACATCAGCGGAGAGCATCCCTAGAAAGCCCTCTAACTCTGCACCCTCCCCCGATTTAATGCAGCAACCTGCCTAATACGGCAGCCCACTCCAAAACAACAGCTTCCTTTAATACAAGGACAATCTGTAACACGGTGACCGTCCTTGTAACACAGTGGCCATCTCCCGTACAACAACTAAATGTATCACAGTAATAGTCTCTAAGGCAGTGACCGTCGCTAATACAACAACTATCTGTAACACGGCATCTGTCTCTGAAGCAGAGACTCTTTGCAGTACAAGGGCCATCTGTAACGCAGTGACAGTCTCTAAAGCAGTGACTATCACTATTACAATGACTCTCTGTAACATGGTGACAGTCTCTAAAACAGCGATTGTCCAGGACCATCTGTACCCATCTGTAACTATCTCTGATCATTCGATGCAATGCATAGTGCGTAGCGATGCAGTGAAGGTTGCTTTTCCGTACCTGGTTCCCAGGTAAGGCACATGTAGGGTTTATGGACCCAGGCCATCTTGTAAAGGGTGGAGGATTTTTCTCTGCATTACCCCTCACCCCTCTGCAGGCCGTAAAACAACACTGCACCATCTGAAAAAGGACTGGCAAGGTTTGCGTTGTGCTTGATTTAAGAAACCACAGGCATGCTGGCACGCGGCCGTCCATGTGCGGGACTTGGCGTTTTTTACCTGAAAAGAGGGGCCTCCAGGCGTAGTTGCATCAGAAACGCTCACGTCCATTGTTACATGGCATCCACCCAGGCTTCCACGGTCCAATCAGATTGTGTGGCAGTCAGAGGCGTGAGTTTTCGACCAGTGACAAAACAGTGTGCCCACGTGGAGTATCTAGCCTTTTATGTGGTGCTATATTGATGCAACAAGAACAAAAGTACATTGCTCTGATAGGGTGGCTACGTCTCCCAAAATGATGCTCCCACATTTTACCTCAACCAACCCTGAAGGGGCTCTTTCCTGGCTCTTGATGGGGGGACCCTCCCTGACAACAGATGGGACTGTCACTTTGAATTCACCACCAGCTCTGGAGGGCAAAGCTCTCGCGCACCTGCGACCTCCCACATAATCATGAAGATACCGCCGGAGTCCGGCGAACCAAAAGCCACTGCAGGTGCCAAGCACCCTGCCTCCCATCGAGCTCACTCCCACGTACTGTGAGAGGGTTCTCATGTCGGGCTCCGATCTTGCGCATTCCATGAGAGTCCTGATGCGCTTTGTCATCGCCTGACCCCGGGCTGTCTCCCTGCGAACCTGTCTCAGGTGTTCAAAACCACTCCTGCCTCACCTCAAGTGCTCCGGGAGTCCTCTTGTTTCTTCCTGTAGCCGACCCTGGGAGCAGACCCCTCTCCCTTGCATGTCTCTCTTTTCTGTAGCCAGCAATGAAGTATCTGATTTATCTAGCCTGTGCCCTTTGCAGTGCAACTGCCGAATTTCCATCTCTATGGATCCGGTGGACTAGCCTTCCAAAAAAAATATCCATAAAATATAACATTAACATTGTTATTTAATACTAGCAGTGCTTAAACATCCATTATTTGTACTATGATCATTTTTTTTATCCCTATTACAACTGGTTAAGTTAAGCTTTTATCATTTCAGGCTGAAATGTACAGATAAACCGGCATCCCATTTATGTTTTGTCAGCTAACGTTAAGCTGCGGTTGACATTTTGTGATCTGCTGTAGTTTGACTCACTGCCGTTAAACTTGCCAGTCACACTCATGGAGTTCACTTCTTTTACAATCACATTTTTACTTTGTGCTGTTTCCATGACATTATATTCTTCATTTATCCATTAATCCATCTGATGTTTGTCTTCGTCTGTTTTAGGTATTCTAATTTATTTTGTTTCATTAACATTTTATTGGTTATTCAGAATTGGTTGTTGTCTTTAATAAAGGATTTTTATTAAGTGCATTGCCGTAGATCTCACATTATTAAAAGTGATATTCGTTGGGGAGTTTAACTGTCCTTGGTAAATGACTGGTATCTCTCAGGGGGTATTTTATATTCCCAATTCCCTACCTAACTGGTGCCCCGTCTACAGAAAAGCATGTTCCCTACACTGCTGTTGTACCCTTGGGCAAGGTACTTACACAACATACAGCAAATATCCAGCTGTATCAATGGATCATATGTAAATTGTGTTAGTTTTTCTTGATAAGAAACTGCTAAACTGTCATAGAAAATGTGGAGCACAAACACAACCATCCATACACACACACACACATACACACACACACACACACACACACACACACACTCACAGTTTCTCAAACATACCCACACTCACACATGTATACTCACTCTCCTGAATACACACTCTCCTGAACATTCACACAGGCATGCACTTTTCCTGACACTTATACATGCTCCTGAACACACAGACTCACACACACTCACATATGTACATGCAAACACACATACATACACACTTTCCCAAGCACACAAGCACACACACTTTCCCAAACATATGTGGGAACATACATACATACTGTATGTGCATACAAATACTAGCACACTTGTCTGCCCATAAACACACACAGTTCTTCTATCTCTGTGGCAATAATAGGATGACATTACTAAAACATTGCAGACTCATTGTGAGACCACTATGTGTTGGCCATGCCGGTCACACAGTACTGTAGCTCCAGTGAGATTCAGCCAGAGGTTCTCCACAGCTGACAGGCTCTTTAACTGGTGGCCGTGACGCTGACCCCTGCTGGCAGGCAGCCAGAACGCAGGTGATTAGCGTGCCCTTGCCACTCCGGGTCTCTGCAGGGTAACGCCCTTGAAGCTTGGTGGTACATGTCTGACGGAAGGAGGCAGAAACAGAAGGTGTCTGTGCCATGCCTTCTGGGCCGGCTGCTGTCAGACTGAAAAACAACACCCATCACACTCTTATGAAGCAACACACGCTGCATTCAAATATATTATTGGAGTATTAGATCATTTCATATTTTGAGTTTTAGTTGACACAAATATATAATTCTCAAGAGCACTAATGAACAAATGAATGAATGAATGAAAGAATGAATGAATGAGCAATGTTTTATGTCCTCACTCTCCAGCACAATGTTTCACATAGCATACTTCCTGAATAGTTGTTTTAGAATCATAGGAAATGAATTGTTTTCCTGACAGAAACTCTGGTCAGGTAAGAGATGAAGCAAAACTGTGTGAGGCATGTTATGCAATTTTGCCATAAAAGAACAAATGAGTTCCCACAAAGCACTGCTGACCTGTCTGTTCTCAGCTTAAGCCTCTCCTTGCAGTTCATGTAGTCCTCGCAAAGCATTCTGGGTGGAACTTGTGAATATTTTGTTATGATGGATGCACACAATAAACCGCATCTTGAGGCCCTTTAATAATCACAATCAATAATCCAGCAGCGAATGTAATCCACTCTTGCAGTTTCTGCAGTAATGTCCTGTAATAAGGAAACTGCTTTATTTCAGAGTGTATATTGTGCCCAGAAAAGCCACACAAAATGTACTGCAAGATTTTGCAAGAGATTTACAGAACTTGGTTTCTCAGAAATTACAGGTTTCCATTACATTAAAGTCCTGTGCAAAAGACAGACTCACACATACTCACACTAACACGCACACACACGCATACATATACAGAATCTCCAAGAAATACTGGCTCTGAAATATTTGTAATGCATGAACTGGCTGATTTAAACACTTTGCACATAATTAATTACAAGCCAGAACAGAATTAAATGGGTGATTATTATCTAGCTCTCCAGATGTCTTTTGCAGTCTAGCTTTGTGTAGTGGAATTGTCAGTTAGTGAAATGCTCAGATTGTAATTATTATTGTTGTAAGCTCTAATGCCAACTTTTTCCATGCATGTGTGTGCATGTAAGTGTGTGTGCATGTTCATGGGAGAGCAGCCTGTCTCAGGGCATTTACTGTGCATGTGCATCTGTGGATTCATCTTTGTGAGAGTGTGTTTGTGATTCTCTGGGAGGCAGTGTGCATGTGAGGGCATGTATGAGTGTTTGTGAGGCAGCGGATGTGCATGTGAGTGTGTGTGTGAGTGTATGTCTGTGTATGTGTGTCTGTGTGCATGTGTGTGTGAGAGACAGAGAGAGAGAGAGTTTTGTGTGTGTATGTGTGTGCGTGTGTGTGTGTCTGTGTGTAAGAGAGACAATATGTGTGTGTGTGTGCGTGTCTGTGAGAGAGAGTTGTGTGTGTGTGTGTGTGTGTGTATGTGTGTGGGAGAGAGAGAGCCTCTCTGAGGCTACGAGGCCAGTGTCTCTCCTCAGGCAGTGACCTTACCCGGCTCTCTCACATTAATTACCATCTGATCCATCTGAAGCTTCCTGTCCCGCTGTTTCCCGCGTCCTTCCTGTGTGCTGCAGCCATTGGAGAGCCGGTCAGCGTGGACTGGTACAACCCTCAGGGCGAGCGGATCGTGTCGTCGCAGCGCGTGGTCCTGCACAAGGAGGGGGTGCGCTCTCGCCTCACCATCTACAATGTGAACATCGAGGACGCCGGCATCTACCGTTGCCAGGCAACCGATGGCACAGGGCAGACTCAGGAGGCCACTGTGGTGCTGGAGATATACCGTGAGTGTAACTGAAGCACACACACTCACACTTACACACACACACCCATATGTACTCTCTCTCTCACACACACACACACACACACACACACACACACACACACACACACACACACACACACACTCACACATACTCACACTTACACACACAGAGTGATAACATTAAGCTAATTAATCACCCAGAGTGATGGCTTTAAACTAATCACCCAGAGTGAGTGACAGTGACAGCATTAAACTGATCACCTAGAGTGACAGTGACAAACGAATCATCCAGAGTGATGACTGTAACTAATTAAGAGTGCTTTGCTTACACTTTCTGCAAATGGGGGTGTGATAGTTTCACTCCACCTGTGCCATGAAGGTGAGATGTTTTGGCCCACCACCCATTCTGTCAGAGTGTTTTGGACCCATCACCCACCCACACAAATGCATACACACATACGCACATACACAGACACATGCACACACACACACATCAAGTCACAGTCAGACATCTTGACCCCCTCTCTTGCTGTGGCACAGAGAAGCTGACGTTTCGGGACGTGCAGTCACCGCAGGAGTTCCGGCAGGGGGAGGTGGCAGAGGTGGTGTGTGATGTCATCAGTTCACCTGTGCCCATCGTGTCCTGGTTCTACAATGAGAGGGAGATCACTGCAGAGTACTCCAGTAAGTCTGAATTTACAGCAATCAATCAATCAATCAATCAATCAATCAATCAATCAGCATGGAGATCACAGCTTAGCCTTCCATCTGGGTTTATTGCGGCTTCTCAATACATAAGTTGAGTCTCTCACAACAATACTGAATGCAAACAACAAAGTTGTTTGAAATAAAGAATAGTTCAATTTGGAGAGACATAAATCTGAGCACAATCCAGTGTAATTACATTGGTTGTTTCCCACAATAAACATGGCCTAAAGTTGTAAATGCTTGCTGTCTCTGAAGTTTTAGTGTCCAGTTGGGGGAAGTGAGAGATCCAAGTGCTGTGTGTTTGATAAAATGAGCATTGTGTGTGTTTGATACAGAGAGTGCTCAGTGCTTTATAGAGAGAGCAATGTGTTTCTTAGAGTGTGTGAGTCTAAGAGAGAGTGCTGTGTGTTTGATAGAGAGGGCCGTTTGTGTTTGATAGAGAGAGCAATGTGTGTCTAATAGAGAGAGAATGTATGTTTAAGAGTGAGTGCTGTGTGTTTGATAGAGACTGCTGTGCAATAGCTGTAGAAAAGAGAGGTAATAAAAAAATAAAGGAGAGAAACAGCTCCAGAGAACTGGCTGACCACAAAGCAAGTGCTCAATACAAGAGCGTTAGATTAGCTCTGGATGGACTCTGTGGAAGAAGTTTCTTCTTTATTATTTCATGTATCTTACAGAACAACACACTGTATCAGAACTGAAATATCCATCTATATTCATGAATAATTTATAAATGTGAGCTCTCTAGGCTGCCTTGTGTCTGCATAGCAAATAAATAGCAATAACAAGTTAACTGTCGTTAGATGTTTTCGCTGTTTTAATTAACATGAAGTTTCCCTCTTTTCTTTTTGTATCTCACCCCCCCTCTCTCTCTCCGTCGCTCTCGGTTTCTCCAGACAGGCTCCAGGTTCTCCCCAATAATAACCTGCAGATCGACAGGGTGACGAAAGCAGATGAGGGGGTGTACCGCTGTGAGGCGCGAGTGGAGGCGCGGGGGGAGATCGATTTCAGAGACATCACCGTCATGGTCAACGGTGAGCAGAGAAACCCCCCGTCCCACCCAGACCTCACAGGCCACAGCTTGTGTGTATGAGAGAGAGAGAGAGAGAGAGAGAGAACTGCAGCTCAGCGCTGAATTCTGACGCATCACGCTGACAGAGAGGCACACACACTGCAGCTCAGCGCTGAATTCTGACACATCACGCTGACAGAGAGGCACACACACTGCAGCTCAGCGCCGAATTCTGACGCATCATTCTGACAGAGAGACACACACACTGACGCATTATGTTGCCCGTTCATCAGACTGTGCATAGCTGAAATGCATAGACCCAGTGCCCTGTTTCAGAGTTTTCAGGTTTTAATCCCTGCATGTTTCGGATGCACTGTACAAAGAAACAGTCATACCTAAGGTAATGATCAGCCTTCATAGCAGGTACAGGGAAAGAAATACTTCAGCGATAAATCTCCCTCTGTTTGCTCCTACCTGACCTTGTCACACACTCCCTGTGCGTGCTCTGGTTTTCAAATAGAATTTGCATACTTAAATATGTCATTGAAGGTCTTGACACTCATTACACTATAAAAACTTTCCCTCTGAGAGGTCAATCATAGAATTTTACAGGAAGCGTGCCAGTCTTTACTCTGTCAGGGTGTGTGTGTGTGCGTGTGTGTGTGTGTGTGTGTGTGTGTGTGTGTATGTGTGTGTGTGTGTGTTTATGTGTGTATGTGAGTGTCTGTGTGACATTGCAGGCCATAGCTTTAGTAGTCAGGGGACTTTAATCTAGGATTTCAGTTTGTTCCGGTTGCTTAAGACCCAGCCTTGTGTTTCTGTAATCATCCTTCTCCACGGGCGGTAATCAGTCAGCTCCCTCTGCCTGAATGACAATAAGAGACAGTGGGACTGGGTTTTCTGTCTTTCTCCCCACTGTCTCTCTGTCTGTCTATTTCATGTTATCTCACTCTCTTCTCTCTCCCTTCCTTTATCTCTTTCTTCTAGTTCCCCCAGTGCTCTCTGTGCCTCAGCAGTCTTTTAATGCCACAGCTGACTACCAGGAATCTGTCACATTCACCTGCAGAGCCTACGGGTCACCTGACCCTGAAATCACCTGGCACAGGTAGGACACATACCTGTCTCAATTTAACTTACACCCCTGTCGCAGTGTATCATGTACCCCTGCCTCAGTATTCCGTGTAACATTAACATTGTTAGTTTCTGGTGTATGTTGCAATGCACAGTGTTTTCCAAAATGCAAATGAGTACAGATTCTAAGTAAAGGCCTGGGGATTGAGAGAGGCAGTCATTTGTTAATGTACTTATCCATAGCTCTGTGCAGTGCTTGCACTTTACACTTTAATCATTCCATAATGCAGTCACCAAGCTGAATTAATTTACTGCTGCACATTACGTCATTTAAGGCTCAGTTCCAACATTGTACTCTGATGCCAAGTCTAGCGCTCCACCCTGCTCCGCGCGGCTTCCCACCACCCTCAGCTCCACACTGCTGCCCACCACCCTCAGGTCTAGAGTCCAGGGCTCTGACCATTACACCACACTGCTGCCCTCAGGTCTCAGGTCTCAGAGTCCCGGGCTCTGACCACTACAACACACTGCTGCCCTCAGGTCTAGAGTCCAGGGCTCTGACCATTACACCACACTGCTGCCCTCAGGTCTAGAGTCCAGGGCTCTGACCATTACACCACACTGCTGCCCTCAGGTCTCAGGTCTCAGAGTCCCGGGCTCTGACCACTACAACACACTGCTGCCCTCAGGTCTAGAGTCCAGGGCTCTGACCATTACACCACACTGCTGCCCTCAGGTCTAGAGTCCAGGGCTCTGACCATTACACCACACTGCTGCCCTCAGGTCTAGAGTCCAGGGCTCTGACCACTACGCCACACTGCTGCCCTCAGGTTTAGAGTCCAGGGCTCTGACCATTACACCACACTGCTGCCCTCAGGTCTAGAGTCCAGGGCTCTGACCACTACACCACACTGCTGCCCTCAGGTCTAGAGTCCAGGGCTCTGACCACTACGCCACACTGCTGCCCTCAGGTCTAGAGTCCAGGGCTCTGACCACTGTTCCACACCGTTGTTAACCACCCTCAGGTCCAGAGTCCAATGCTGTAACCACTGCTCCACACTGTGTGTGTGTATGTGTGTCTGTGCAGGAGAGGCAAGCAGATTGAGCAGTCAGATCAGTACACTCTGAAGGGGAGTGGAAGCATGTTGACAGTGCGGAATATCAGGCAGGACGATGGGGGAGCCTACACCTGCAAGGCTAGCAACAAGGCCGGTGTAGCAGAACAGGAGCTCCTCCTCAAGGTGTTCGGTAAGAAATCCCATCATGCATCTCTTCTTCCACTGCATGAGAAGAGAGAGAGATAGATAGAAAACATAATGTGTTGCAGTCAGAACACTCTCATCATATTGAGAGGCAGGCTCTAATCAGTCAATCATATGTGGCCTTTCCTGGTGGTTCTTGACCTAACTTCACTCCCTCAGGCCTGCAGATAATCTGCTCTGAGGCTGTTTCTCTCATTGATACTTCTTTATTAAGATCAATTTTTCAATTTTTTTTCCACTCAATTTTTGAACAGCATATTCTGCAATATTTGTAAGCGTTATGTGAGAAATATTGTCAAAAACATTCACAACATACACATTGGGAACCACAACAACCACCCCCCCCGTCACGGAGCAGTGAAAACATGGGACACTTTCTCTTGGCATTTCCTCTTTGAATGCTTTAAATCTCAATGACAGTATTCTTCAGTTCCTTTGCTGAAATGCTGCTGAAGCCAGGCTGTCTAGCAAACAGAGAGGCACATGGCTCTGTGTGAAATCAGGGGACGGCATCAGGTGTGCGTAAGGCACTGCATTCTCACCTCTGAATGTTCATATACGGTATGTGACAACTGTGCTCTGCTGCTCAGCTTGTTAACACGTAGCTAATAAAACAGTCGGCAGAATGCGGAGGAATCGAAGCATATTCCATAACTCAAGCGCGTCTCTCCCCTCTCAGTGCAAAGGCCTGCAAAAGCCTGCAAACAGAGACGATGCGGGTGAAAGCGTGTGTGACCGTGCGCACCAGCGAGCTCTACCACGATCGTCGCTATTTTTATCCGCCGTCTCACGCCCCCTGGTCGGCTCTACTCACTGGTGTGTTTTCAGTCTCTGGTAATGGCCCACGCTAACCAGCGCAACGTGGACACACGGGGCCTATCGATCGCCGCGCGGTCCGGTCTGAAAAGCAATTACTGAGGCCCGCGTCAAACTCCTGCAATCAGCGCGGGAATGCAGACTTCATCCCGCTGCCAGCCCGGCCTGGGGCTGAGCCGCGATCTAATCACGATCTCCATTCACCCGCTGATTAAACCCCGCACAATCAACTCATACTAGGCTCTCCCTCCGGGAACAGACCCCACAACCTCCAGGGGAAAAAGGCCGTGTCTGCTTGGTAAATGATGGACGAGCGAGCGGGTCAGAGAGGGGCTCATCCCTGACAATGAATCCCCCGATTTCTCCATGAATCGCAGTGAAGTTCAGCCCTGGAAATTAATGTCCCAGTTTCTCTTTGAAGCACACTGGGACTCAGCTCTTGAAATTAATCTCCCGATATCTCCCTGAATCACACAAGGGGTCAGCTCTGAAAATGAATATCTCGATATCTCTCTGAATCACACAAGGGCTCAGCCCTGAAAATGAATCTCCTGATATCTCTCTGAATCACACTGGGACTCAGTCCTGAAAATGAATCTCCTGATATCTCTCTGAATCACACAAGGACTCAGCCCTGAAAATGAATCTCCCAATATCTCTGTGACGGATTGCCGTCACTACGGTTGAGTATGTGCTTTGACTGCCATACCAACGAGCCTGGCTCTTTGGCATCGTGGTCAAAGTCACATGTTTGGTACCCCGTAGACCCGGGTTCAAGGCCGGGTGGGGTGGCTGCTCTCGCCCTTCGCTACAAATGGTGTCAGAGTGGGATGGCTGGCCACGAGGCCATCGGAGGCGTGCCCGGTATGTGACCCGTATGAGGGACCCCCAGGTTAGGTTGACCCCGGTGTGAGGGACCCCAGAGATGGGTGAAGCACGCTGTGAGGGACCCCAGAGATGGGTGAAGCACGAGTGAGTGGGGCACCCTGGGATGGGAGAAGTACGGCAGGGGAATGCGTGAGGGACGCCATGGTGCGTGAAGCGCATGGGCGCACTTCCCGAAGGGGAGGGCAGTGTGACGGAGTGCCGTCACTACGGTTGAGTATGTGCTTTGACTGCCATACCAACGAGCCTGGCTCTTTGGCGTCGCGGTCAAAGTCGCATGTTTGGTACCCCGTAGACCCGGGTTCAAGGCCGGGTGGGGTGACTGCTCTCGCCCTTCGCTACAATCTCCCTGAATCACACTGGGACTCAGCCCTGAAAATGGGTCTCCTGATTTTCTCCTCTCCTGATAATGGAAAGATCTGGGATGTGGAGGATAAGCTGAGGAGGTAGACGTGCTCACAGTGCTGCTGTGTTCCCTGAGAGACAGGGCCCTGCTGGAGAGCAGGCCGGACAGCAGTCACCCCCACCAGGGCCCCCCACACGCCCCAGCACTTACCACCCCATCTGCACCCCACAACCCAAGCCTGTAAACAGAGTGCTAAATAATGTCAGAATATCAGACACATTCTATAGGGAGAGAAAGTCCGCTTAATGTTCCCAAGGAGCGGCCAGCATTCTCAGGGATTCTGCATATTGTGCATTGCTATTTCATGTAAATGTATGGAGATTTATTCCATAGTCATCAAAATGCTTTCAATGTGCGAGCACCAGTCTTTGCAAACTGTACATTCAGATGAATAAGTTATGGGATGGGGAGTTTAGTGTTTGCTAAGTATGGTAGGAAACATAGTTCAGAATTTGTTTTATGGTCTCAAAGGGCCAACGCGCACAGAGAGATAAGCAACCCTGAGCAGTGGTCCAGGGACATCCGCAGTATATTAGCATCGCCTCATTCACTGAATGACCAATTCATGATAATGCATGATGTAATGCATAAACATGCCTCAGCAAAACATTTAAAGTGTGTGCTGTTGCAGCATGTAGAATTGACTCTTTACATCAGAAACCTAGGAATATTACAGGGTATCAACTGCAGGGACCATATGTGCAACTCTGAGGTGCCTACGATGACCAACAAAATGGCCCTGACAGACACTGTCTGTGAGAGCAGGCTGAAATTTCAGATACTGTCTGTGAGAGAGGGCTGAGATTTCAGACACTGTTGGTGAGAACAGGCTGAGATTTCATCTATTGTCTGTAAGAAAGAGGCTGATATTTCAGATACTGTCTGTGAGAGAGGGCTGAGATTTCAGACACTGTGAAAGTTGGCTTAGACTTTATCAATTTCTGTGAGAGGACTGGGATTTATAATACTGTCTGTGAGAGAGGGCTGAGATTTATGATACTGTCTGTGAGAGAAGGCCGGGATTTCTGACTCTTTCTGTGGGAGAGAGCTGAGATTTCATTGTACCTGCTCTTCACAAGTACAATCTTCCATTGTACTTGTGAAGAGCAGGTACAATTGCAGCGTTCTGGTGTCCCACAGGAAGCAGGGGCAGGAAAAGATGACATCTCAGATGCACGCTGTCTCCATTATCCAGGAAAACCTGCTGCCTCTCGCCATGACCACAACAGGCTGAGGACCTGGCTGCTGATAGGCTGTCCTGGCGGAGTCTGGTCACCTGACTTCAAGCAGCAGGAATCTGCCTACCTAACTAGCTATCACAGTTGTGTTGTGACATTTCTATAAGACCTTTATCTCATTACTGAACTCAGCTCCGCGGGTGTGATGGTTGTGTCGGAGGCAGTGAGTTAAGGGCAAACAGACCTTTAAAAGTGTCATCCTTCAAGGGAGCCGCATTGAACACAGCACTGTGTGGAGTTAAAGCCGCCACTCCCACCCCTGCGTGGCCCCAGGGGGGAGAAACGACCGCCGCGTGAAGATTTCCCGCACAGTTCACCTTGAGCAGCGCCGCTAACAGCAGGCCCTCTCTGCGCTCCATTGCTCTGGCCTTGGTCCGTTTTCAGGAGCACTGTCTGAAATTCCCATTCTACTGTCATTTGTACTGTGATGAATGTCTGTGCCTTTCAGACACGTGGGGGAGATTTGTTTCCCATAATGCACTCTGTTCAGGGCATGCAGTCGCACTCTGTGATCTAGTGCTGGAATCATGAAAATATGATGTGAAATATCTAGTATGTGGAAGTGGCACATGGTGCCCCAGCCTATCAGCTTCTAGCACTGCCCCAGGAGGGTGTGTGTGGCAGAGAGAGAAGCAGAGCACTCAGGAAACCAGAGGTATGCAGATTTGATTCCAGGCCACTGCTATAGTACATGTCAATGAAATACTGATAGTGTGTGACAGGGGAGAACCTAGAGAAGCACTGAGTGTTAACAGCGGTGATGATAAAGTGTTAAAGATGTGACGCCATTATATACTCTGCATATTTTGTTACAGACCGAATACAGTCAGCACAGCAGTGCCACTGAGCGGAAGCAGAACTGTGACAAACCATTTATTCTCCATCCTATCTGTAATTCATTCTTATGCTATTATATATAATTATTTAATTATATTACATGTAATAGCCAATTGGAAATGTCATATTGATATGTAATAAATGCCATAATAACCACTCACGTACACACACCTTTTTAACAGGAACACAACAAAGACCATTAAGACCTTTTAACAGGAGTATGGCACACAGCACAGAGCATTGCAAAATTGTGTTTAATTACAGCTTCCCTGTGGGCTTTCATAATAATATATATTTATCACATTATTCGCTGTGCTACAGGTCATTTACTAAACCATCTTGCCTAGAGGGGAAAGCTGTTGTTTACTGAGCATACTGCCCGTTAGCTAAGCAGGACCGCACGTTGATCCATTGCCATGAGTCAGACTCTTGAGAGACAGGGCGTTCGCCAAGAGACAGACACCAGCATCACCACAGCTATGTGAGGGAAGCTATACTGAAGTTTGGCTAGACAAGATGTCTGTATATTCGGTGAACAGGAATGCGAGTGCGAACTCCAGCTAGTTTATTGTGACGAGAAAAGGAAGCAAATCATGTTTGAAGTGTGTACCGGCTTGCTTGGGCTTTGGTAACATTCTGGCATGTGTCATCACAGATGTGAACACCTCCAAAAACCCACCTTTCCCTCATTTGTGTGTCATTGAAGTATGACAGAACATGGCCTGGATAAACCAGTGGAAAGTGGACAATTATCTGACGTGAGAATAAGGATGAATGGTATATTATTTGGTAGTTTAATTGTGTACCATAAGTAAGCATTTACCTCAGATAAACGCGGGAACGAGACAGGTAAAACACACTGTAACGAACTAGCAACAAGACAGGAACAGGCAGGGCATTATAAAGGGCAGAGCAGACGAGGTGATGGGAAACAGGTGAGCTAGCAGGCAGGTGGCGGCGATGCAGTAACAAGGTAGGCGGGGACCGGGCGGGGAACGGGGCAGGGCTAGAACACAAGGAAAACAAAAACACACGGACAGGGGAAGAAAACAAAAACACACGGCTAGGGGGGCAGAGTACTGACACCCCTGTCTACAGATGCACCACTCCTTATATGGTTGAAGCTTCAGTAGGTTGTGCTTGGCTGAGTATTCACCCCGCTACCTCTTTTCAGAGTTCTGACTGTTGTGGTCATGCCTGGTTGAATGCTATGTGCTTCTGTTCCAGCTCATATTTTGAATACATTTATCGATAGCAGATTGTTTGTAGGTGGAACCAAATGCCTTCTGGGATAGGTTCCATATATATTAATGACAAGAATGTATTCAAGACAGTATAAGTTTAAAATTAAAAATGATAAAACATTAAATAAATGAAAAAAAAATTACATGTAAGTTATTAGTTTTTCAGTAGGTACAATAGGGGTCAGAAACACAGTGCAGAGATCACCTTTATATTAGAGTTAAAATTATATTATAGCTACATTCAAACATGGGGGTCTTGCTCTCATTAATACAGATCAGGTCAGTTAGTGGGGCAGAAGTGATTGTGGATATGAGCATGTATTGATTAAGTCTGATGTGGATGCAGAGGGTGAAAGTTAGACTACCTACATGTTATCAGGTCATATCAGTGTCCCAGCATTCAGTGGGGCATGCAGCCACCAGAGGGCGCTGTTCCCCATGGCTGAGATGCAGGGCAGATTAGGCCTGGGTGTTTCCGCTGGTTTCAATGCACCAGCGAATAACTGCTTACCTCCAAGCCTGTATGGTCTCCATTGTTTTTTTCTGATGAATCATATTTTAATTATGATAACTGTTTATCAATTACAAGAAGACTCAAGCTCAAGGCATCTCTCCAAGCTGTGGAGGAGTTTCTTTCCCTTGCTGCTGTTGAGTTCATTGTGGGGGCGTTCAGGTGGAGGTGTTGCTGGGGGGGATTTGCAAGTCTGAAATGTATGACGCATGATGCTTCAGAAAAAGGTCTTTGTCTCTGGGTATTTATTCATATTATAATTCTGTCTGTATCCTGTTTGGTGTAAAGGTTTGACACCCTGAGTCACATGGAATCACAGACACATTGAGCAAGTGAGATATAGTGATCACAGACACACCTAGAGGTACCCCCTGCTCACACCCTCCCTTTTGTTTTCTCTCTCACACACACACACACACACACACACACACACACACACACACACACTCCCTCTCTCTTTCTCTCTCTCTCTCTCTCACACACTCCCCTGTGTCTCTCCCTGCAGTGCAGCCCCATATAACCCAGCTTCAGAACGTGACAGCGAAGGAGGGCAGCACGGCCATCATCTCCTGCACTGCTGAGGGGGAGCCCGTCCCCGAAATCTCCTGGAGGAGAGCCAGTGATGGACGCACCTTTGGAGACGGGGACAAGGTCTCGCCCAAATCACACTACTGCACTGCCCTACAAACTGCACCACAACTATGCAAACTGCACATTGCACACAACTTACTGTATCTGTACTGCACACCAGCCCTACAATGTACATAACACACTGCCCACACCTGTAGCTGCAGCCCTACTGTAGATCTGTACTGTATAACACACTGCAGCCCTACTGTAGACCTGTACTGTATAACACACTGCAGCCCTATGGAACACCTGTACTGTATAACACACTGCAGCCCTACTGAACATCTGTACTGTATAACACAGTGCAGCCCTACTGTAGACACAGTATAACCCCATAGAACACCTGTACTATATAACACACTGCAGCCCTGTAGAACACCTGTACTGTATAACACACTGCAGCCCTGTGGAACACCTGTATTGGATAGCATGGACAGATGAAGCATTCAGGAATAGGGTGCAGGTGTGGCTCATGGGGGCAGACAACAGCTGGCTCAGACACACAGGCGCCGCATAACTGCATTACCCTGTCAGAGAAAGGCCAAATCTGGACAGAGCTCATTACAGCAACGTTCACAGCCTGACTAATTAACGATGGGAGTTCATTAGTCTGACTCTGGCTCCTGTTGTTCCAAGTAGGGATGGAAAGGTCAACCAGCATAATTAAAGGACTGGTTTATTTTAGCAATGTACTCCATGAGGTATAGAACATTGCTTTACCGAGCCAATCCATCTTAAAACATAATATCCCCAAAATATTCCTGCGGCGGTGAGACATGAACATTGCCGTAATGACATGAGCTGACTGGTAAATGTCTACATCTATGAAAGCTTACACCTTATGGTAATTAATGAATGCATGGACACAGATCGCTCTGGGTAGTACTTGCAACTGGCCTGCCGTTTTCTGAGTGTTGTGAGAGGGCTGAAAAGTGATCTTTAATTAATCACATGCCGATGGCCAAATGCAGCACACTTAGATCATCACAGCTGCTGTGGAGGAGTGTCCATGAGTCCAGCACTGGTGCAGACAGGAGATTTCAGACACCCTTTTGGCCCTCATAACCTCCTCAGTGACTACATGCAAAAAACAAATGAGAGGCTGTGTAAAGCATCTAATCCTATACCTAAATCCTTTTATATTTCACATGGTTTGCCCCATGGAGCTACATGCAATATAAAAGGATTTGGGCATAGGATTAGGTGTTGCACACATTTAATGACTACTAGTACTATTAAGAAAATTAGGTACTGCAGGAAAAATCTGTACCACAAATACAATCCATATCACAAACAAAATCCACACCACAATTACAGCCTAAACCACAAACAAACCCTATTGCACAAACAAAGTCCTTTTATTTTAGAGCGAATCTAGATTATTCAGTTACTCCGTACCGCAAGGGCAGTCAATCTCTCTAACAGGGATCCTAGCTCGTTTGATCGATTACTCCTTACCACAAACACGAGGCCTTTCCCTCACCGCTGCGATGGACGCGGTGCCAAGCGCTTTAATGACAGTGCCTTTGGTGGAAACAAAGAGGGCGTGGTCAGTGCGGTCACCTGACTTTCTCCTGTGGGCGGAGTCTCTGCAGAGTGCGGACGGGCGCGTGAAGGTGCAGGGGCTGCAGGGGAAGTCCATGCTGACCATCAGCGGGGTCGCGCTCACAGACAGGGGCCGCTTCGACTGCGAGGCCCTCAGCCGGATCGGCGGCCATCAGAAGAGCATGTACCTCGACATCGAGTGTGAGAAACGTTCGCACACACACACACACACACACACACACACACACACACACACACACACACACACACACACACACACATACAGCAAATGCACACACTGAAAAGGCATGGTGTCATTTTGAAGTTCCCATATTGCTATATATAAAGCATATCCCGTATATATCCCATATTTCCCAGGGAAGCAGGCCGCGGATGCACTCTATTAATGTAAAAATAAGTCATCACATCTCTTCCTCATTTCTTCAGTAAAATGTATCAAGGAGATGAGGAAGAGATGCAAGCACAGAAGTAGGTACCGACTTGGAAAATGGAATATACTTGTTCAATGAAACATTGCCAATATCACATGATATTTAGTGGGAATCCTCTCCCTCTGTTGTGTTTTTTAGTGTGCAATGTAACACGTGTGTGGATGCTTATGTCACATCCTTGAGAAACTTTTCCCTGTGACATGAGGATACATCTGGAGGAGACAATGTCATGCTTCCTTAATATGTTTCCTATAGAATTTGAATAGTCCTTAAGATGGCGACCAGTTATCGATTTCTGAGTCATGGAGGGATGGAAATATGTGCTCAATTTAGCACATTTGCAATACAAACTCAGCAAGTCCCCTAACAGCGCCAATCAGCAGGGCGCTCAAATGATCACTCAAAAACTGATGAGCTTACCCACCAGCAGGGCACTCAAACGATCACTCACACGCTGATGAGCTCATTAATTCAGAAATCTTATCAGTGATCATAAAGCAAGTGTGCTGTGATACAAATGGCAGGAGTCAGTTCAGAACACTCGTACGTCAGCCCTGCCTCAGGACAAGAAGTCCTAACCATTTAGGAATAAGACCATGTGTTCACACTGAGCCGGTGTGGCCTGTCAGCTTGACTTGGTTTGGTAAGGAATTGAAATACACACTGTAAATGTGTTAGAATTTATGCTAGAATTAGATTCATTGTGTAAAGGACCATTGTTTTCTTGTCCATACATGTGCCATGTTTCAGATCTATTACTCTTTCTCTTGGTTTAGAAATGACAGACTAATGTTGCTGACCAGTCACAGCTTTAAGGCACGCCCACTTTGCCAACCAATCATGGGTTCGGACACACCCACATTTCTGATCAATTTCTGTCTCCCTTTGTCTAGATACGCCCATCTTTCTGAGCAATCACACCATCTATTACTCATGGGAGGGGAACCCGGTCAACCTCAGCTGTGACGTCATGGCCAATCCCGCGGCTTTGCTGCTGTGGAGGCGGGACAGGCTGACCGTCTCCACGGAGGGCCCTGGCAACGCACGGGTGTACAGCACCGAGGGGCGGTCCCTGCTGGAGGTACGCACCTCAACTGTCCCACCAAGGGAACATGCCCTCCAGTAATGCTTTTAAAGGTTTTGCCTGAAATGCACTGAAGGAGCAGAGCTGCAGTGAGATTTTCTATCCTACGCTGCAGAAGCAATACTGAAGCTTCTACCCAAAATACACTGTAAAGTGTCTCTGAAACCCTGCTTCCTGTAACCAGGCTGAATTTACTGGAGGTCTGTCTAAATTGCACTGGTGCTGCTGCTAAATTATCTCGGACACAGCTAATGATGTCAGAGGCTGTCCCTTTGTCAAGAATGTCATTCTGTCAAACAAGCCCTTTAGAATTAAACTGTAAATATCACAAATGCCAATTAAGACATGGGACACAGGCACATTTTGTGGACAGCACCTTGCTCTCTTAAATTAAGCAGTTTTGCAGTCAGTTAGTACCAACAGAAGTACCACATTAGAATAAGACACTCTGCTCTGAGTTATAAAAAGCAGCCACTGATATTTGTTGGGTTTGATGCAGGTTACCCCGATGTCAGAGCAAGATTTTGGGCGGTATAACTGCACTGCCATGAACAGCATTGGGACACGGGTTCAAGAGTTCATCCTGGCTCAGGCAGGTGAGTGAAGATTCTGCATCTGCCCAGAAGGGTGAGGAGACCAGGGGTATAGTACAGTCCAGCTGTAGCACAGTCACAGTGTAAGGGTTTGCATTTGTAGTAACCAAATCCAGTTCACTAGAATACAGTCCAGCAATAACAGTACACAGTGTAATAGTGCAATAACAGTGTAGAACTGTCCAATTCGCTGCAGTCCACTGCAGGAGATTCCATGTTACTGTAGCAGAGTCCAGTAAATTATGGTACAGAGCAGTTTTTATTCCACTCTGTGAAACATTACATTACATTACATGTAAATACATTCTGCGACATGAATGTAATGTAATGAAACACCTCAAACAACATAGTGACATTTAGCATTAGATTCTGTCTACAAGAAACTCCTACTGAGTGCACACAAATACACACACCCACCCACACACACACACACACACACACACACACACACACACACACACACACACACACACACACACACACACACACACACACACACACACACACGCACCCACACAGCCGTGTAACTGTTGGAGTGATGAGTGATAATGATGATGTTTTAGAAAACGGTGGGAGATCAGAGGTTCAGAATTATACATTCCACAGACCTGCTGTAGCTGGATTTCAGAGAGTGTTTCCACAGAAAACTGATTGAATGTCTATTCATGTTGCCCAACGCCAAACATGATTGTAGTTTGGCTCAGAGCCCAGGCAAGTCAAGTAATTGTAGGTGCTTTTGGTCATTATGACAGCTTTTCAAGCTTCATTTATCATGAGTAGCCCACAGTAGAAAATAAATGAACATTCTGTGCTCTACGCCTGATCTGCATGTAATTGGCATCAATCCATAATATGGCAGGGAGCAAACATACAAATCAATGGGGAGCGCCTACGCTTATTTATGGACAATTAAATAAATCACTTCATATATATGGTGTCAGGAAGACTGTGACGTGCTGCTTTACATTACATTATCGTCATCTTATCCAGAGCAATTTGCATAGGTTACAATGTTATCCATGCATACAGCTGGATATTTACTCTCGCAAGTATGGGTTAAGTACCTCGCCCAAGGGTACAACAGCAGTGCCCCTGCTGGGAATTGAACTGGCAACCTTTCGGTTACTAGCTCTGCTTCTTATTACGACGTCACGCTGCCGTCAGCTTCAGAGGCACAAGCGTGATCCTGGAGCTCATGATCTCAGAGGCACATCTAGCCAAGTATACACAGCTATCCCTGATGCCTGATTACTGGATTGAGAACCATGTGGTGGAAATTAGGAGAATAATACTGGGTGTTCTACCAGCCCTCCCACACTCTCTGGCCAAGAATAAGCTACAAAGTCATGACAAACACTGAGAGAAGTGTGGATGTGCCTACGAGGCTGTTAGAGCCATGTAGGATGAAGAATGAGCAACAAACAGGACACCTGTGTTTGGGTGGACCCATGTTTTTCCTGTTGTATCTCCTATAAAAGGGAAGGAGTCCTGATTTCACATTTGCGCTGTTGCTCTGTCTTCTCGTGTCTCCATTGCAATTAAGTAACGCCTATATTTTACCTATCTCTAACTGCAAATCAGTGTAATGCTTTCCTACCACTGTCTCAATTAAAGAATGTGCTGAATGCCATGTTTTTTGTTTTCCTTGGCACAATAAAGATGTTCTGCTACCCATTTCTCTTACACTGCCAAAAATGGGATTCACTCTGATTTATGGAACCATACAGTAGGAGAGTAAAATGCTTTTTGATGCTTAGGGGTATTGGTAGGGGAGCCACAAATCTGGAAGGTAGTGGTTTTTGATTTTCAGAAATTATGTAACACTTGTAACACACTGGATTGGGTAGATTTTATAAGTGTATTATTGCATGCTTCTAGCAAAGTAAACAAGTAAATTGTTTGCTGAGGAGAGGTTTTTATGGCACAGAGGTGCCTGCATTGTTGTGGTGTTTTACATGTGGGGTACGGACAATGAGTACATAAAGCGAACTCTAGGCATCAAGCAGACAGCTGGGCCAAACACTTGGGACACGTGTTTGGCATCTAGCACACAACATTGGCAAGCTCTGTTCAGAAGCCCCCTGCTCAGGCACTGGGATAATATTTCCTGATTCCTCAACAACACCATGTTTGTGTGTTTGTTTGTTTGTTTGTGTGTGTGTGTGTGTGTGTGTGTGTGTAAACTGTAATTAATAGATTAATATATGCAATAAAGCAGTGAGTGAGTCTGAGATGCTGAACAAACACCATCTGTTGGGCAAACTACCAGATTAACTGTCCCAAAAGCACTCCATTCTGATTTTACTGTCAATAAGGATGCTGATTGGGCAAGTGAGCCAGGACATCCCAGCAAGCCCTGTCTGGGCCCCTCTGACCTCTGACCTAGCGCTTTTGATGTGATGGGCTAAGATGTCCCCTCCCCCAGCCCATCGGATCCCCAAGCTCCTCCCACTTCTGTGATGTATGAGTGTTTGTGACATATTCATCAGACTTTACCCCTTTAAAGTGTGACTCCCTGCAGAGATACCATTAAAACGGTGCATTTCCTACAGCAGATACCGGTCTTTACCATCAGATAAATCGGAGTTTGCATCAGCGAGGATGCTACCATGACAGATCACTGCCGCCTTACAGAGATTTCTTTCTACATTTTTTGGTGTCTCTCGTCTCGGGGAGGTTATGCGCAGAATTTGTAAAAGTGTGAAATCTTCTACAGCCCCACTGACATTTAAATGGAACAAAAGCAGCCAAAAACAAATGGGAGGTGAAGGTACTGCAGGTGGATCCAGTCATGTGAGACCTGAATTAGCAGCTTGGAAATACAACACGGCTCCACAAAACAGGGCTCAATAAATCTACTCTCACAGTCGCTTGTATAAAACACGCTGTTCCTGACTGCCAGAGAATGAGACTGTTTTGCAGCTCCTGCTTAGACCAGCACTGCAGTGGGAGTGAACAGGGCCTCTCTCAGCATGTTTCTTTTTTGATGAAAGTGCCTCCGTAGGACAGAAGCAGTCCCTTTGATTAGCTCAACCCAGGGGGCTCAGCCTGATAAAACTATTTTTGGGGGGTTTGTTTGTTTAATATGCAGGCTGTAAATGGGCTTTGTATTCTTGAGTGCGTGTGTGTGTGTGTGTGTGTCCTATGTTGGTATTACTTGTATGTTCTGAAACTGTTGACACTGATGGCAAAGGCTGCATCCTCATGGCTGTCTGTTCTTCTACTCCAGACGTGCCCTCTAACCCCTACGCCGTGCGCATCGGCTCCGTGTCCCAACGCGTCGCCACGGTTACCTTCATGAAGCCCGACTCCCACGGCGGGGTCCCCATCAGTCACTATCTGGTCAGGTACAGGGACACCAGCTCCCAGCACTGGAGCAACATCCAATCACACGGAGTCGAGAGTGAGTGTCGTCTCTAGGACGTCGCCATCATGATCTTCGTCAGAACCCTCATCTTTATCATCATCGACATCATCAGCAGCAGCAGCATCGTCATCAGCACCATCATCATCATCATCATCAGCTTCACCATTTTCGCCACCTTCATCATCATCATCATCATTGTTGTCATCGTCACCATCATCATTGTCATCACCATCATCACTATCATCATTATCATCCAAGATGACTTTAAATCTCAGGAATGTACTGATCCTCTGTGGGGGTGATTCACATTTCATGCTATCCATCGATACAGCTGCGTATTTACGGAAGTGTATCAGGTAAATCACTTCACTTTAGGGTTCAACGGGGAACTGAGCCTGCAAACCTCTTATTATTATAATAGGTTCCCATCATGCCACTGTACCACTTACAGTATGTGTTACCCAGTTTATACAGAAGGAGGTGTACACCTACAGACCTCCGAATCTAGCTAATGGACTTCATCCAACTTGGACCATGATGAGCTAGTTCTTTTTCTGACCCTCCCACAGCCTTTGAGGAAGTATCACAGGTCAGGTCAGGCTGCAGCTACATCCCCGATAGGGTCTGCCCTTTCCTCGGATGAAAATAATAACACAGAGACTATGTGCTCAGCATTCTTTTAGCTCTGTTCCGGTTCACTGCACTCCAGTAGCTTGCAGTCTGCAGAGAGGAGTCCGCTGTAATGTATTCTAGGTTTCCCCCTCGTCTCCACAGCCCTGCTGTAAAGGGCCTGCCCTGTGTGAGGTACAGCCCCTGTTTGAATCAGGCCCTAAAGTGCAATGCATCAGGGAACTGGCACACATTACAATCTCACTTTAAACAAATGATAAAAGTCATTAATTACAGTTTAATAGCTTTCCATTCCATGCCCCCCCTTCTTTGACAACAGAAATGCAGTCCCATAAATTTGAAGCATTTCCTTGCTGAGTTGTTTAGTTATAAGAGGTGTGTGTCCGTGTGCAAATAAAAGAATCCAGACTGTGCACTCTGTGTAGTCACAACAAACACATCCGCCCTCAAGTGACCTGCTTTGGACCATGTGGAGCGTCACGTAGGAGAGTTTGGAGGAAGTGGTCCTGACCTAGGCCAATGCACACCTGGTGAATACGTGTATGTGACACGGAGGTGGCCACATTCTAGTGTGGCGGAAACCATACAGGTGTGCGTGGCACAAGAGAGACTGAGAGAAAAAAGAATTAGAGCAAGAGAAACACTGACTGACAGAGAGAGGAAAAGAGGCAGGAAGGGAGAGGGACTGAAAGAGTTAACCTTTTCCGCATCTGCTTTTGATGTCTCACAGTAAACACAGGCTGCGTGCCAGTCGCCGTCTCTCTTACCGTTTTTGCTGTGAACCGTGTGGAACATGTGCTTCGCGAGGCAGACTCACTCGCTGTTGCGAAACAATTCGTATTTGCAAGGAATCATTTCAGGGGCTTGAGGTGTCTTGTTACAGCTACATGTTCAACAATGTTTTGTTAAATGGATTTCAAGGTGCTATTAAAAAACTGGTTGGTTATAAGTGTGTTGTTTTGCTTTCATTTTACGCTTTTAAAAAGCTACTCTCTACCATTTAATTTGCAGCAGCTTTGAAACCTTTGACCAGGTTCAGCAAAAAAAAAAACACCTAGCTTTGAACAGAGGTCCCTTTGGGTTTTCTGTTTAATGGAACACAACACTCCAGAAATGGAGGCTTATTTTCTGTTTATGCAGAAATTGCTGATTAGTACTAAATTGTCTCTGATGAATATTTATGAACTCTTTTGAAGGCTTTTATGGATAAGATATTGTGTCGGCTGGCAGAGAGAGAATGCATGCTTTAGGGCAGCATGCTTTTTTCTTTCCATATGGAAAAAAAAAACCTGCCGATAAAAGTGGTGATATTGTGTAGTACTTTAATATTTCCCAGGCCTTTCACCCTCTTTAAATAGCTTTGATTATTAGCTGGAAATTTCACAGCTTCACTGTTTGCAGTGTAAGAGCTCCCAGTAGTCTACTGCCACATTTGCCAAACATGTTGCTATCCCAGTTTACAATAGCCAAATATATTTAGATGATTCATTTTAACAGAGACATCAAGCACTCAAGTGCTTTGCTCACACTGTTAACAGTGTATTCCTTCAGGTGTTATTCACTTGTCAATAAGGGCAGTTAGTGTGGAGGTGTTTGTGCTAATGACTGAAGTAAAGGCTAGGCGAATTCTCACTACGCTGTTCCTTACAGATGATTTGGTCCAGCATTTAATTAAACGAAATTAAAGGCCTATATTCATGTTTAGAAATTATGTCAATATGCAAATTGTTGAGCATCACATGGCTTTTCTAGCAGTAAGGTGTAATGCACACCTCATCTTCCATCTAACGTTTTCATCTATCTCCTTTGCTCTAAATTTCTGAAAGTGTCAGTCAGTGCACTCCTAGGTACAACTTTTTGGCTCATGATAAATTTCATCAGCTTGTTCCACAATGTTTTCAGCAAATAAATCCAGACTATCTGTCTTTCTGTGGTGACCCTGTGTGTGTGCCTGTTCTGACGTTCTTTGTGTCTGTGCTAACACTGTGTGTGTCTATGTAAACTGTGTGTGTGTGTGTGTGTGTGTGTGTGTGTGTGTGTGTGTGTGTGTGTGTGTGTGTGTCTTCGCTTACACTGTGTGTTTGTATGCGGACACTCTATGTGTCTGTGCTAACACTGCGTTTGTCTGTGTGTGTGTTTGTGTGTGTGTGTGTGTGTGTGTGTGTGTGTGTGTGTGTGTGTGTGTGTGTGTGTGTGTGTGTGTGTGTGTGTGTGTGTGTGTGTGTGTGCTGATCTGCTGTCTCTCTTTACAGCGATGGTGCTCCTCACCAGTCTGGAGCCCAACACCACGTATGAGGTGCAGGTTGCCGCCGTCAACGGGAAAGGCCAGGGGGAGTTCAGCCACTTGGAGAGCTTCCAGACCCTGCCCATCCGTAAGTGTCAGCTCGTCCTCATGCTAAAGCATGCAGCAGAATTTAACCTGACTGAGTTAGTTCAGTTGAATAACATAGTGTTATGAGACACTGATGTGTGAGACTAAGTGTCATACAATATCATTGCCTCGCCCCCCAGGAGAGCCCAGCCCCCCCACGGTGCACGGTCAGAGGGGCGTGGGGAAGGCGTACAGACTCAGCCTGGTCAGGCAGGACGACGGCGGGATGCCTATCGTGGAGTACATCATAAAATACAAGACGGTAAGCTTGGTCAGGACATCATGTCCACCTCCTCAGGTTCCGCATACAAGTACCTCATTATCACATTTTCACACACAGCATTATCTCACCTTATTTCCACTCACAAAACACAGGCACACTTCCTCCCAGTGAACATTACACTCATTATGAGTGGTGTCAGCTGTGCCGTTGCATGAGAGGGAACCCACATCTGGAATAATGGATGTAGTCGTGTAGATACAGAGATTACCCCATCACTACAGAGCCCTGGAGGAATCTCTGCTTGTGTGCTACTTCATGCGGTACGGCATGTATTATATCACCACCCAGGATGTGGTAAACAAAGGAATAAACAACACATGTTCATAACACAGTCAGGAAATGGTCTGCAGTTTAAATCCACACATTGAGAAATGTGAAATCTGGTCTAAGGATGAAATGCACACCTTCAGTTCTCCTCACACAGTTAAATGCCTCTTTGAACCATAACTAATGTCAGCGAATCCACACATGTTCCACACACAGAAACAAACATCTATGCACCTTAATTGTGGATTTTCACCCACAACTTTTCTGAGAAATTAGTTTTTAGAATGCGTTCATGTGTGTGTATGTGTATGCATGTGCACACACGCAACCCTGTGTGTGTGTGTGTGTGTGTGTGTGTGTGTGACTGTAGAGAAGCTGGCCAATACTTCTCTCATAAACAATTAAAAAAGAACCAAAGGTTAAAACAAACAATAATTTATTGTAAAACCAAACAACAAAACAAAGGAACCAACCTATGCAAGCCCACAACAGGGACAAGGTGAGCTTCCCCTGCTCTGTAGCCACACCTGTATTTAATCCACTGTCAATTACTCAGGTGTGGCTCGTTAGCCAATCAGATGGTTCCCCTACAAATTGCCAACATGTGCAACCAATTAACAAATGATTACACAATTGACAATTAGCAATTAGCATTTAGTCCCAGGAAGAGGTGGTGAAGGCTCTCCTTCACAGTAACCTGTAACTCTATGTGTATGTGTGTGTAATCCTGTACCCCTGTGTGTGAGTGTGTATGTGTGCAACCCTCTAACCCTATGTGTGTGTGTGTTTCTCCAGGAGAGGGAAGAGCAGTGGATGACTAAGCTGGTTCCTGGGGGGAATGACTTTGTGCTGCTTCAGCCCCTGCAGTGGAACACACGCTATGAGGTGGAGATCACAGCCAGGAACGTCAAGGGCCTGTCTGTCCCAACCTACTACCAGTTCTCCATGCCACAGAGGCCAGATATCACAGGTATGAGCAGGTCAAAACTACATTGTCTCAGGTCCTTTCTCTCTGTGTGCTTGTACATTTCACTATGTAATGTGCAACCCGCAAGAAGGGATGACTTACCTGGGGTGTGGGTGGTGGTTGTGCCCATTGGGGGTGGGGTTAGTTCAGAGTTCAGGACAGGCAACAGGTAAAGGTCATGATTGATAACTGCTATGTGGATTGTGTTTAGCGATGTTAATGTCCTGTGTACATGTTGACTGGGTTATGTGGATTATGATTACTACTAGGCTTAATTGTGGGTTGAAGTCTAGGAGATGCTACAGTTTAATTTACCATAGAAGTCAAGAAAAACAATGTAGGTTAATGCATGAAGTAACAGTGTGAGTTGGATAAAACAGAAATTGATTAAGCCATATCTTAAGTTAAAAGCTCAAAATAAGTTAAAAGATGGCTTTTGTGGTAAAAAAAAAATTAAAAAAAGGAACTGTCAACCTTAACAGCACTAATCATTCATCATTCAGTTCTGGGTGGAAGAGAGTGTTCCTTCTGCCTCCTGTTCCTCAGCGCCAACATGAGAGTATTACTTCTACCACCTCAGGCCCATCCTTAAGTTGTTCCCTGTCAGAAACCAAAAATGCTTATGTCCGCCCCCTGCTGGCCTCTGTGTGAAGCGCCACCCATGATGTGTGCAAGTGACCTCACCCAAGACGACACTGGTTTGCATGCAGGAAATGAGTACGGTACACTGAGTGTGAAGTTTGCCACAAGTAAACAGACATGGTAGCTTTTGTTTAGAACATGACAGTGGCCCGTGATGTTATTCTTCAGTGGATGTTAAAAAAGGCAGAATTCTGGTCCAGAAGTAAGAGCAGGTGTTTATTTCAGGTTGCAAGTTGTAGCGATGTCTTTTGAATTGAGCAAGTGTTTTTTCTGCATGTCCATGTGAAATGGTTTTTGTTAGTGGTTGGTTATAGTAGAATGGTGTATCACATAGCAGCAGTACTCCTTTCTTCCTAACACAGCTCCAATAATTTGTCTATTCTTATGCAATAAATCAAAATCAAGCAACAACTGTCAACCCAGAGCGGTTTTGATCATCCATGGGATCTTCTTCGGTTTGCTCAGATAGTGCTTCGGTGTGTTTACGATTGATTTCCATAAGCTGCTGTTCAAATGGAAAGCATGGGGCATGTGTGAACGAGTGCATTCGACTGTCTGCTGACACTGTCAACAGACTGACTGGTGGCCCAGGGCCAGAGGATGAATTCATTTAGCTAGAATCAAACAGGTTAGAAGTGCCTCTGTTTGTCTTCAGAATGTCATTCATTCATCATCTACTCAATCATAATTGCATGCATCAACAAACAATTATCCTTACCCAGGGCTACCGACATAGTTCTCACCTTTGGCGTCAATCCAGGTGGATGTTTACTGTGCAGCTTTAGGCTAAGTGCATTTTACTCAGGGATGCAGAGGTTATGTATCTGTGTGTATGTGTATGTGTGCGTGTCTGTCTGTTTAGCTGTTCTCTCTTGTTAATCAGTTGCTGTTTGTGGTTTTCCTCCTTTTGGATTTGTACATTCCCCTGCTCCGTGTCTCTAATTCCCCCTCCATGCATAATTCATCTCTTTCTGTCACGTCACAAACTGCTGCTGTTAATTTTGCCACAGAATTCCCCGTTCCGTCCTTGTGAACTAAACTTGAAAACATTGCTGATTGTGGGATTGTCCTTGTCTCCTTCATAACTGTCTTTCTTTCATAAACTGTGACCTTCTCCCACATTGTTGTCAGGCTTTTCTCGATTGCTATCTGCTGTATTTTTCCACCCAAATTACTTGTTTACTATGGTGCTCTTTGCCTTGGCTCTTTCCTCCTTGGCTCCTCTCCTCCTTCACTCTTCCTCTCTGCTCCTCTTTGAACCTTCTCCTCATCTCCTCCTTTCTTTTTCTCTCATGGTTCTTTGCTCAGCACATTGTTTGCCTTGGTGACATCCCCTTATCCTTATACCTTTGACTCCATCTTTATCGAACCTGTTTCTTTTTCCACGGTTGCCTATCAACTATTGTTAAATTATTAATGTCAGTTTTAATATCATACATTCGTGTCAGCATAAAAAAATCACCTGAGCAGGGCCAAATCACAGCTCCTCTGTCCTCTATAAGTGCTTACACTGATTACTGTAATCCTGAAAGCTTTTTCATGAGAAAAATAAACCGTGTTGGGTGAGGTGGCCAATGCCCGGTCATGAGCATCTTAGACAGTGAGGCCTTTAGCAAGGGAAGCGCCTGCAGTCATCGCTCTCTGCCTCTGCTCTGCTCTACCTAAAGATGCCAACTGCAGTGCCGTTAGCATTCGAGACTTCTAATTGGAGTGATACAGAAGTGCAGGAGATTAGTTTCCAAGCATGCCTTTGCACTGGTTTCCAGTTCGCTGCTTATCCAACAGCTCCCAGCAGCTGTAAAACAAAACAGCAGGTTTCAGCTCTGCTGCATCCACTGTCTTACTACCTCCCAGCCCCAAATCTACAAACATCATACCTGAATAAACACTGAAGGAATTTAACCACAGTAAATATGAATGTACCTTTAGCGGGCCAATGGAGAGACCAATAGAGTATCTGAGACTGTGTGAACAGATCTGATGCACAGCTTCGTGGGGCCATGTCGATTTCACATACTGTAAACAGCCTCACTCTGGATAATAGGGTCAAACTCTATCCCCCTTTGAAAGTTACAAAGTGCACCACAATGATGTTACAGCATCTGAAGCCAGCCATAAGAATGACAGAACTATAGACAAGAAATTAGATTTGAAATCCTGCGGTATCATGTCAATATAAATGTGTGTGTGTGTGCGTGTGCGTGTGTGTGTGTGTGTGTGTGTGTGTGTGTGTGTGTGTGTGTGTGTATGCAGGTGCATCCATCTCCATTGGTCTTTAAGGTGGATTAACACCTCTTTGTTCATGCCAGAGTCAGAACATGAAAGGGTCCTTTTTAAATTTTGGGCTTATGAGGAGAGGGTTTGAAGTGCCGCGTGTCTCATTATGCAGGGGGTTAGATGTAAGCCTCATTATCCAATCAGTCTGTTAGCTGCACTTCAATCTTTATGCTTAACACTGGGTGAATTTAGTCCCCATGTATGGAGCTGCAGGCTGTCATGCTAATCAGATGCTAAATACAGCTGTTAGCAATGCTATAAGTGAATGTGAATGCAAATAAAGAAGTGAGAGAGCCAGGCACACACCCAGCTGACATTACAGCAATGAAAGCTGATTGGAGGATCAGACACAGACACAGACACACACACACACACACACACAAACAAGCTGTCATTCAGCTGTTTTACATTACTGTTTGTGGCCAGAGGAGTTCCGGCCTGTGCTGTAGGTTACACTCATACCAACAGGTATGAGGCAATGGCTTCATACACTTCAGCTACATAATGGGTAATATGTCACATGGTCTACGATGGGTAAGGGTGTCAGCTACACAAACAAAATGAAGACATACCTGTTTGAGATCACTGGAGATTCTTTTCTAAGTTTATTATATGAGGTGAGTGCTGGAACTAAATCCCTCTCTCATCGCCTCAAAAAAAACATGCTGTGAATTTTTAAGTGAAGTGGCCAAATTCACCTAAATGCTTTTATTCTGTTTGGTTTTCACCTGATAGAGAAGTATGGAATCCACCTGTTAAAAAAGACACCTGCTCTGTGAAGATTGGGTGTTATTTCATTGTTTGTTGTTACTGTAGGTCGTGAAAGGTCGTGTATTTCTCCATTTAATTTGTTTTTCATTTCTGTCAGTCTGTAAAGGTTGCGCAAGCTTTTCTCAGCTCTTCCAGAGTTGTCTCTTTAATAGAGTTACAGGAAGGGGGCGTGAGTCTTTGGCTCCAGGGAATGTGCCCTTATTGGAAACTTGTTTACGCTAACTGCAGTCTCCTACACCTGTGGTGAACTGAAATACTAAAGTCAATACTGGTCAATTTGGGCCTCTTCCTATCAGTTTACTGGCAGCAAGGATGTTACAGCTTTCAACATGACAATAGATTAGAAGCACATTCTCATGACATTAGCAGTTTGAAACCATGACCCCAACAAACAGGTGTGTAGAGAGCTTTGACTGGTATGGGTAGGTGTATAGGCAGCTTGGACTGATATTGATAGGTGTGTAGGTAGCTTGGACTGATATCGATAGGTGTGTAGGGAGCTTGGACTGATATCAATAGGTGGGTAGGGAGCTTGGACTGATATTGATAGGTGTGTAGGTAGCTTGGACTGATATCAATAGGTGTGTATGGAGCTTTGACTGGTATCAGGTGTGTATGGAGCTATGACTGGTGTGGGCAGGTGTGTAGGTAGCTTGGACTGATATCAATAGGTGTGTATTGAGCTTTGACTGGTATCAGGTGTGTATGGAGCTTTGACTGGTATCAGGTGTGTATGGAGCTATGACTGGTGTGGGCAGGTGTGTAGGTAGCTTGGACTGATATCAATAGGTGTGTATGGAGCTTTGACTGGTGGGTAAGTGTGTAGAGAGCTTTGACTGATATGGGCAGGTTGGCTGAAAAAGGCCTTTTAATCTATTGTTGCTATTTATGGTGCATAACTGGCTAAATGAAAGGATTCATGAAAGGGTTTCTGACAGCACTTTTTCAGGGTTTTCTTTTTTGCTACAAAAGAGAATATGGATGATTGATTATTTACGAGATCACATTGACTTTGCAGAAAGAGACCAATTCATCTCACCCTGAAAGGGGGTAATGTGTTTACTCAGCTCAGAGCTATGACTCATATTTGTTTAAAAAATGCAGAAAGATTAACCAATAAAGGGATGCCTTTGGCAAATAGAATTATCGATCAAACACCATGTGGTTGGCCTTGTCAGTGTCAGAACACAGCATTAAAATGTGAAGTTTGCACATGAACTTTTTAATTGAAATACGTTGCCTTGGGGTGGTTTTGTTCCGCAATCCGTGTCTTTTGATTTTATCTAAAGGTTTTGCAGTGAGTCCCTGTTAAATTTCAAATGTGAATCTGGCTTCCTTTGATTCAGCTTGTATAACTCTTATTTCCTTACATGGTCATTTACTACCACTGCCAGGGCTCAGGCAGGGACTCAGGCGCCGCAGACAATGGTGGAGGAAAACGGGGTCAAAATAGGTGATGTCAAAAGCCAGGAAGGCACAGCGAATGGTACAGAATCGGATCCAAAAATCGTGGTCGGTGTAGCGAAGGGCGAGAGCAGTCACCCCACCCGGCCTTGAACGCGGGTCTACGGGGTACCAAACATGCGACTTTGACCGCGACGCCAAAGAGCCAGGCTCGTTGGTATGGCAGTCAAAGCACATACTCAACCGTAGTGACGGCACTCCGTCACACTGCCATCCCCTTCGGGAAGCGCGCCCATGCGCTTCACGCACCATGGCGTCCCTCACGCATTCCCCTGCCGTACTTCTCCCATCCCAGGGTGCCCCACTCACTCGTGCTTCACCCATCTCTGGGGTCCCTCACAGCGTGCTTCACCCATCTCTGGGGTCCCTCACACCAGGGTCGACCTAACCTGGGGGTCCCTCATATGGCTCACACACCGGGCACGCCTCCGATGGCCTTGCAGCCAGCCATCCCACTTCTGACACCATTTGTAGCGAAGGGCGAGAGCAGTCACCCTGGCCTGGCTCTTTGGCGTCGCGGTCAAAGTCACATGTTTGGTACCCCGTAGACCCGGGTTCAAGGCCGGGTGGGGTGACTGCTCTCGCCCTTTGCTACAGTCGGGTAACAGGCAAGATCAACAAAACCGGCAGGCAGAATAACAACAAGGGAAAAGGGCTGGTAGCATAACAGTAGAACTGAGACAAGCCGGCAACAAGACAGAGACAAGCAGGGTAGATATAGGGCTGGGCTGATGAGGAGATGGGATACAGGTGAGCAGGCAGGCAGGTGGAGGCAATCAGGTAATCAGGCGGGCGGGGACAGGGCGGAGAGCAGGACAGGGAACACAAGGAAACAGTAAACAAGAGCACATGGATGGGGAAACAAAAACAAAACCAGCTAAGATGCCCCAGTACTGAAAACCACTAGTGTTGCATGTATGCGTTTATTTGTGTGAGCATGAATGTGTGTGTATGAGTGTGTGTGTATGTATGCGTGTTTATGTGTACGTGTACATATGTGCATGTATTTGTGCACAGGTTTATAGGTGTGTGTGTGTGTGTGTGTGTATGGGTGTGTGTATGCGTGTATATATGCATGGTTGCACATGTAGAGTGTGTGTGTGTGACTGACGAGCCCTGTTCATCCCAGCTGCGGAGAGGCCTAGAAAAGGATCTTCCTGGATACGAAACTGTAACTATCAGGGCATTCTTCCATGTGGTCAAAACACAGGAAAAAAGAAAGTATCTCTAACATGGACGTGGAACCTAAAAACAGTACTGGACTCCAATCATGACAGCCACAATCTCCAACAAAGGGGTGTGCTTATAGCTGCAGAACTCCAGCGTTACAGCATTTAGTATCCTAGATCACTGCTGCCCGAAGTGAGGCAAGGCTCTTTAATGAAGGATCATTCAAGGACGAGGGGCAGGGCTACACACTCCTCTGGAACTGGCTTTGCAATGAGTCTCCTGCCCAATCTCACAGACAAACCTATAGACGAAAGTCAAAGGCCTGTGTCACTGCACGTCTCCCTGGCAAAAGGTCAGAAGGCTGCCGTCTTCATTGCCTTTCCCCCTACCCAATGGAAAAAGGAGCTGAAGGACTGCTTTTGCTAGTCACTACATTAGGCCTTGTGCCATGTTCCCAGGAGCAACTAGATCCTGGCAGGCAATTTTAATGCTGAGGTAGGGGAAAACATGCAATGAGAGACATGCATGGCAGGCAAGTAAACACAAGCAGCATCAGATTGCAGAGCCTGTGTGCAGAACACCTGACCATCACAATTACCCTGTTTCAACAGAGGAATAAACATAGACCGTTCCGGACGCACGCGAGATCCAAGCGTTAGCATCTGACTGCTCCATTAAGGACACCTGGCTCACACAAGCAATGACAGGAGCAGAATCCCAAGCAAGCCACCACACGATCATCACCAAACACTGCATGCAAATGAGCCCAACCCATGTGTCGAGAGAGACACAACAACAGAAGAAGGCATTGTGCCTGGCTGTCGATTCCTGATGGGTGATTCTCAAAATTACTTTCATCGCTCTCCAGCTGAGAAACTTCCAGACACATAAACCTCTCCTAAGTGTTGAGAACACCGTCAATGAAAAGTGGACCTCCTTAAGGGTAATGCCATGCTTTATGAGGCAGCAGTACATGCCCTTGGCTATAGAGACAAGAAGCACCAGGACTGGGTGGTTGAAAACCGACCATAGTTGCACAGGGAATATGCTTAAGTCTCACAATGCCTCAATAACCCCTCATCCAAAGCAATCAAAAAACAATGGCAAACGCTATGATATGAAGGAAAGTCCACTCTGTTAGGTTTTACTTTGTGGAACGGACAGTCAGATGAATGAGATGAGACTGGTCTTGCAGAGACGAGGTTTATTCTCCAGGATCCAAAGTTACGCACACAAACAGCGCCCAAACCAAGACTGGCTCAGATAAGCACTCACCGAGGTGTGATTAGGCCACACCACTCCAGCTGTTGGTTGCGTTCAGACAGACTGGCCGAGACAGCCGAGACAGTGGCCTACAAGCATTGATATGTTAATGACCCTTCGTCCTAGGACAGTTCCTGTGGCCAGTTGGGTGTGATCTGCAGTTCCTGCAGATGATTTGGTGTAATCTGCATTGGTATAGTGGTGATGCTTTGTTCTGGAACAGTTCCTGCAGATGATCTGGTGTGACTCTAGACAGATTGACTAGCCCTGATTAAATTTGACATGATTTTTGGCAATTAGGTAATGAGTAATACAGTGTAGATCCTAACAACTCTAAGAGTCTGTATGCAGACAGCAATGATAAGCATAACTTTTATCAAACAGTGTAGATCATTTATAACTCCAGAAACTGCTGTCTGGCACCACTCAAATCTCTTTAATGAGGAGCAGAAGCACACTGTGCAAAGATCAGCAGAGCACTTTGAGGCCCTACTTAACCAGGCAAACCCAACTGCTGCTTCAACAGCACTGGCTGAACAAGAGCTTGGCCTCCTGCTAACTTTCTATGAAATTGCTCTGGTGATTAAAATCCAGCTGGGATAGTGTCAGCCGAGGCTCTGACAGTTTCCTGTCTGAAATCATCGGACAGGGATGCTGCGGTGTGTCTGTACTAGAACACAGTTACTCCCTTTACAACTTCGACATTTGGAAATAAGATTTCAACCCACAACAGTGGAGCCATACAAGCAGTGCCACAATTTACAAAAACAAAGGTGACAAATCCAGCAATAGCAGTGGCATCTCATCATTGTCTGCTGTCTGACCATGCTATCTCTGCAGACTGATCCACTCCTTCACTGAATATCCACTATTGGAGTCTCAGTGTGCCTTCCGTAAGGAGAGGAATGCAGAGAACAATACCAGAACCTGTTCATAGTCTTGACCTGTTCATTGTCTTCACCAGGGACTGCACTACTAACAGAGAGCTTCTGTGGAACACCCTCCTCAGATATAACTATTTCTTCCATTTCATCTGGAGGACTTCAGTGCTAGTTGCTCCATCTGGCAGCAGCACTTCTGTGAAGGGCTTCAGCATTTTGAGGACAGGAAAACACATCAACAACATGAAAGGTGCCAGAGGACCAAGCCTGTGCCTATTCCGCCAACACCCGATTTTATGCACCCTGTGTCACAAGCAGTGCGCATCAGGCATAGGACTCGACAGTCATAAGAAGATTCACCAATAAAACATAAGAGGATGACATCATCAGATTTGGTGGAAAGCCAAGGAATATGTATGTGTGTATGTGTGTGTATGCATGTGTGTGAGTCTGTGTGTGTGTGTGTGTGTGTGTGTGTGTGTGTGTGTGTGTGTGTGTGTGTGTGTTTTCTGAAGGGTAAGTTCCTGGTTTCTACACATATTCCCTATCTTAATATCTGCTCCCAGCCTGAGGGAAGCAACAGTGACAAATTATAAAAAGTGATGTCATGCTTATTGTTGCCATGGGTACTGATGGATTCTGATCAACTTGGAAGTGATGTAAAAGTGGATGGCACTACAGGCACTGCCTTTATCCAAGCCGGTGGCAGGTTGTATCCCGGTGATGGTTTCCATGGACATGGCTCTCAAAGGTTGACAGGATGTGGGGGACAGGGCCACGGGGAATGGTGCATTGTGGGTGAAACGGGGGTGGGGTGTCACTCTGGACTCTGCCCTGTCTCAGCAGACTCCCTGTTCAGCGGGCTGGGCCTGGGCGCGGTGGTGGGGCTGGCCGTGGCTGCTCTCCTGCTGGTGCTGGTGGGCGTGGACGTGGCCTGCTTCTTCCTGCGGCACTGCGGCGTGCTCATGTGCATCACCAGGAAGCTGCGCGGCAAAAAGAAGAGCGCCACCTGCAGCAAGGGCAAGGACCTGGAGGAGGGCAAGGCAGCCTACCTGTGAGTGTGTGCCTATAGGCACCCCCAGCCACTTGCAGTCTTCCAGCCCCCTCCTCCCATAGCCATTCCCCCATATCCATGCACTCTAACCATCCGCCCTCATTCTCCACTGTCTGCATTCCCTCTAAATGTTCTAAATGATTTTACTAAACTTTTTCAATTTGTCCTTGTCGCATAAACAGAACCTTCATTCACCTCCACGTGTGTTTATGTGGTTCTGCTTTGCAGCCAGGCAGAGAGCTCCATCAGTCCAGGCAGTTTGGGGGGGTCTGACTATTGGGTGCTTCTCTTCAAAGTGGGTGGGGCCACTGTCTTGGGGTTGAATCTCAGGACAGATTTGTGGGTCACCACTAATGGGGATTGACATTGCCCCAATTCTAATTCCCAGAAATTTTTTAAAGGAGAGACAAACTTCTACCTTTCCCTGGCTCCTTTCTAATCCTAATTTGCTTATACAATGGTTCTGATTAGCAGGGAAAACCCATTTGCCCAAGCGCAGTCACTCAAAGGTTTTCAGATAACAAGCAGCCTGACGTCATCACAGACTGACTGCCATCACTGTGTTCCCACGGATGTCACTGCTCTTCCACTGCTGTCACCACAGTCCCATGTACCGTGGCACAGTGCTACCCTGTGGCCTCAAGGAGCAGGAGAGGATGCCTGTGCTCCGCCTTGTGCTGAGGGTCTCTAATGCCTGCGCTCTGTCACTGTGTGTGAGCAGGAACGCTGGGTCCAAGGAGCCCATTGTTGAGATGCGAACGGAAGAGGAGAGGATAGCTAACCCGGATGATGTGAGCCCAGGGAACGAACCCAATGAGACCACACCCCTCACAGAACCAGAGTAAGACCTGCCTCCAGCGAGCACTGCAGCGTCAGGGAGTCAGTGGGCGGCCCTACGTGATGTTAGGGAGTGGGTGGGGCTTAAATATTCATTATCAAAGAGTGAGGGGTGGGGTTAAGACCCGGCACATTAGAGAGTACTGCAGGGCTAACTGATGCAGTGTCATAGATGAATTAAAGGGGCAGGGCTCAGTGATGCAGTGGAAGAGATTGAGGGGAGGGGCTAAATTATGCATGCAAAGGAGCAGGACAAAGTGCTGTAGCTCAGCGTTTCCCAAACCTCTCCTGGAGGACCCCTTGTCCTGCATGTTTTAGATCTCTCCCTGCTCCAACACAGCTGATTCAGATGATCAACTTGTTATGAGCTCCTGAAGCTGCTTAATAACAAACTGATCATTTAAATCAGCTGTGTTGGAGCAGGGAGAGATCTAAAACATGCAGGACAAGGGGTCCTCCAGGAGAGGTTTGGGAAACGCTGCTGTAGCTGTAAGGAACAGGGAAACTCCCTGTCATGTTCAGCAGGCAGGGTTAATATAAGCAATATGGTGTGGTCGAGATACTGTAGGACAAGTGGTTTCCTCCGAGAGCTTTCTGTTGTGATGAGATGTTGATCTCTGGGCACAGTTTACAGATACTGGGCACTAAATAAAAGACCATGCATTCCTTTAGAAAGGGAAATGACTAATATCAGGACTCTCACTGTGACACTTTGTTGGCAATTTCATCTCAATGTCAGCAGCTGACCATAATGTCTTGTCCAGTAAATGTCAACATTAATCTCTGGCCATGCACTGTCTCCATACCATCCATGTGCCTTCCCTAAGAAGCAGGTTGAAGCTGGTATTGACATGCCTGCTAAAGGTGCGAAAGCTAGTTTTACATGTTTCTCTAGTTGTGACTCTAGCTGTGAATTTTTTCTCTCCGCAGGAAGCTACCACTGAAAGAGGAGAACGGCAAAGACTCCCTGAAGACAGAGGCCATCGAGATCAAAATCCACGGCGACGGCAGCGTCCAGTCGAGGAACGAGGACAGCAAAGCGTAATGAAGGGAACTTTCAGCGCACGTGAACATTCAGAGCGAGCTACCCTTGACCAAAACTAAGAGGAAAAAAAAGAGGATAAAAATTGTTAAAAACAATCATCACTACGTTAGGGCACCTCTGAGGCAGATGGGAAATGTTGGTTTCGAAGATGCCACCAGTTGATGTCAGCTGCTTCTCAGTGATTTGTCTTTTTTTTTTCGTTTTTCTTCGCTCGTGTGTTTCTTCTCATCATTCTCCGAGGCTCTCAGTGTCCCCTATAGAGAGGGCCTCTCTTGGGGGACCATACTGCCGTCACACCCAGTGCCCTGCAGGGGGCACCATCACAGCTTTCTGAGCCAGGAAGTGCCCAAATCTTTATACAGCCCCTGTGTGTCCTGTCATGCCATTGCTCCTCTAATTCCTGCAGTGGTATACTATGTGATTTTCTCACTCTGTTAATTATGTATGCTGTGATGTCACTGTGCTAAGTGTGTATGCTGTGATGTCACTGGTATGTCATGACCTGTGAGAGTGCAAGCTGTAGTGATGTCATGACATGAGTGCGTATGCTGCAGTGATGTTGTAGAGCGTGAGTCTGCACACCGCAGTGAGGTCACAATGATGACAGAGACGGGCGTGGCCTCATGCTGCTGTCCTGGTGGTGTTCCCTGGCTGTTTATTGCCATACCCCTGAAATCAGGAGATTTAACCTGGAAGTTCAGCATGTCGCTTTTATTTTGGTTTTAAACGTATGTCAGTATGATGCAGTACACTGTAAAAGAATATTTGTACTTTTGCTCTCCTGGGTGCCATCTTTCATTTTTTCCTGCCTATGAATATGTACAATCATACGATCATTTAAAATGATTTAGATGAATACAATAATTAATATAAAGCAGTTACATGAAGGTTAAGTGTTCAGTGGCCAATCTACTGCAATAGCTCCTGTTCTTATTCATGAAAAAATTCAATTTATAAAAAAATTCTCGCTCATGAAAAAAAAAAATCTATTTTATTTTGCAATAGATATCCGTCCAGATTCACATTCATATTCTCAACTAAACCTTGAAAGGACAGAGGGAGTATCAAAAGTGGATGGAATTTTTTGTAAAGCTTTCGTGAGGTTCGTGAGTGGTTGGTAATGTGATGTATCCTATAGTTGATTTGTTAATGTAGGTCAAAGTTCTGTTATTCTGTACGTCATTCATCATTCATCATCATACGGACAGTGGAAAGACCCAGGCCTTTGTTTATCTCTTATATGACTCAAACCAAAGGAGCATGTAGGTTTATTCTCTCTAGCTCAAACACACTGATATTTCTAATTGCTTAAAGCCTGGAGAGGGCTGTAATTAATGTGATAGGCTGGCATTAAGGGTCCAATCTAACTCTAGCAATTTTAATTCTGTAATGCAGTGTACTGTGCGGGCTCATTACTTTTCTCCCAACTCTCAATCTTGTGTAGGAATGTAAACCCACCCAGTGAGGTCATCAAAAGCAAACTTAACGCTTTCACTGTAATACAGCCATAAGAGTATACTGTAGATCCACACCACATTTCATTCTACTGTACATTTATGCTGTAACATACACATGTATATTTTCCCTGATGGAGACATGAGTTCCACAATGTTCCACAGTGTTAAAGTGAGTGATGATGTCATGCAGTTATGATGTAATAATGAGGAGATGATGTGAGGGTGGTGCTGAGAAATGGTGTTCCATTGCTGCACCGTGGAGAACTCCTTTCCAGGTGAACTCAATTGCTAAACTTTGCTGCATTAGCGCAGGCATTTTAGCTTTTCAATAATGTGCACAATTGAGCACGTCTGATGTGGTATCCGAGCCACTGAACATTACTGGTTTTATTGTATGAGCTACAGCGATATTCCCTGTTCTTTGTGTGTGTGTGTGTGTGTGTGTGTGTGTGTGTGTGTGTGTGTGTGTGTGTGTGTGTGTGTGTGTGTGTGTGGCAGGAGGGGTGGGAGTGGGGGTGGGATTGCTGTACAGACTCTTGACTGATTGTGCTGAAAAGACTCTTAATTGATTTCAGTCCCAGAGAAGCCTGTTTTACAGTGTGTTATGCACTCAGCTTCCTGTTTTTTTGTTTGTTGGACTCTCATCTTGTTTTCATATCCTAAAACAAAAGGAATAATGAAGAATTACTCAGAATTCTGTTTCACAATTGTGCCCATGCTTTCTTTTTTGGACTGTAAATATGAAGCCAGAGGTTGACAGCTGTGATATTTGTACTTGCGTTTGGTTATGTATTATTTATGGGTTCATTCCTCTCCCAGCTCTCCACGTCTGTCTCACGGAAAGTTCTAGTGTTTTTATACTGTGTTTGCCCCCCAACCCCCACCCCCCGCAACGATGGAGCAGTATCCACTATAATTTCCCCCTGTAAATAAAAGTGTGCTGATGTAAACATGCTTGTAACTGCTGCCTGGAGATGTCTTCATTGGTGTCACTGACATAGAGTTTTGTGTTTGTGGTTTTGAGTCTTTTTTGTGAAATAGCAAAAGCAAAGATGGTTAGAACACGGACAGGGTGGGAGTATAGCGTAGTGGTTAAGGAGCAGGACTCGTGACTGAAATGTTGCTGGTTCGATTCCCCACTGGGACACTGCTGCTGTACCCTTGGGGAAGGTACTTAATCCACAATTGCCTCAGTAAAATATGCAGCTGTATAAATGGATAACATTGTAAGTCGCTCTGGATAAGAGCATCTGCTAAATGCCAGTAATGTAATGTAATAATGGATAGGAGCTCCGCTTGCTGCTGGCAGTGGTATTGATAATGGTAAAAAGTATTCAAGCTGGAATGTTAGAACAATGAGGTCAAAAACACACTGTGTGTGTGTGTAAGAGAGCTGATCAGCATGAGAGAGTAAGTGACATCACCTCATCAGACTCAGGGCAAGGGTACGATTGATGCCTTTAGCAATGGTCTTCAGCTCAGAGAGACCAGCACTTGTACAGATCTGCCTCTGTTTAACATGTTCACTGTAAAGATGCACCTCTTAAAAACACATGAAGCTCAATGTGAGAATTTCACACTGAACCGCAATTTGATTTGCAATAGTTCTGTGAAATTCATGTTGACATGAGGCTCTGTGCCGTGGTCCGTGGCGCCTCGATGGATGTGCCCATGGAGGGTGGCAGCATTCATCCAGATTAGGTGCAGCGCTCATCGAAACTGCATATCTCTGCTCTGACTTCAATTGAACATTTCATTTACATATCAATTAAACTGCTAATTTACATGCCAATTAATCTGCTAATTTACACATCTCTCATCTTGTCCCTGCTGTGTAATTACTGGATGAAATGAATAAATAGTGCAGAAATTGAAGCTAAATGAGGTGCGGGGGTGTTAAGGGTTTGAACGGAATTAATCTGTGTGTGCCTGTCATTCACTACGCCTAGAGGAACAGAGACACTCAGCTCCGTCTCCGAGTCAAACACACATCTTAGACAGCAGCCTTTGTGCGTAACACACCCTGCGGTCTGATATCTAAGGCTGAGAAGACTGCAGTCTTTGAGACACTGATTGGTGAACAGAATGTGCTGAAGTTTCACTGGAGGGTTGGCGCCCATTCACACCCAGACTCTCAGAAACGCGGCACAAGATTGGCCCCTCCACGAATTACGTCATTACTTCAGGATTTGATTGGCTCAGTGTCATTCTGGGTCATCACATATCAGTTGCAATCTTTATGTTGACTTTCAAGTAAAAGACATCAGAAACAAAATTCACTGAAAATATATGAATGATGTTCTTTGTCAGGTATGTGGGAAATTGTTAGTGTTGTTCTTCACTGAAGCCCAGCTATGGAAGTTTGACACAAAAGAAACGCTGACCATGGGTAGCACCTTGTCTGCTTCTGAAAAGTCAGCCCATGACCATGTTTCAAAATCCACAGTTTAAGATTTTTTTGCAATTAAAATGCAATTAAAATCCAATGAGACCCAATTACATCAGATTTATCTTGCAAAAAAAAAAGAATCTACCATGTGTGGCTTCATCTGTGAAAAAAGAGCTGTTGTGTAATCCTGTGTGAGTGACAATATCATCAGACAGTGAAATCACTTCAGACAGCTGGCTGAGTTGACTGCAGATAGCTCTTCCTCTGAGGTCACAATGGCGCAGATTTTCAGAAAATGAAGATTTATCAGAGTGAGAACTGCCATTAGCGTGTGCTTCCATTGCACTTGCGGTTAATGCTTTCTAATATCAAAGAGCCAGGGAGCCATCTGGTAAATCATTTTTTAAGGCTTTTATTTTTTATTGCTTTGCTCCTGCTCTTCATCATTAATGGAGGACATTAACAAACACACTTTCCCAGTGTCGTCTCAGTTATCTTACACACATTCCTCATTTGCAAAGCTGGGTATTTGCTGAAGCAGCTCACGTCATGTCTCTTACTGAAGCGTACCATCGCATTCTCTCACCTAGGATTTGAACCCGCAACCTTGGACTTCAGTCAAGCTACTCTGCCTTTGCACCATGCTCCTGCTTGGCAGAAGTTGATAGGTTATTGATAGAATATCCTGTAAATTACCTGGAAATAAGCTGTAAAAGGTTTTAAAAACAAAGATAGCACAGTGCTATATCTATATCAATGATTATACATTAATTGTACAGTCCTATTCCAACCATCAAACCCAACATGACAAGCCTTACTCTACATAGCACTTATACAGCACAAACTGCTCCCACTAAATGCACTGTGACAAGATATCCAAAGTAGTAATTGACAGAGTTGTTTTTTTGAAGTTTTGTTAATGGGTATTTGAGCGGGTTTGGGAGAATTATGTAAATCAACGTAACTTAAAAAAGTAAGTTAAATTCGTTAGGGAGAGTAATTAAAACGTTAATGAAGCTGCATTACTTTTAATTAAGTAAAAGTTTATAAAGTTGGCAATGGTTGAATGTTATTGTGTTTTTATGTAAATCACAGTCTAAATTGGGACAACGGTAAACATCAGAGGTTATTGTTCATTTTAATTTGTTTGTTTGTTGTTCAGCCTGCCGTAATTAATTTATCTGAGACCAAAAGATAAGTGAGAATAATTGTTTGTTTGAAATCACAGGAGAATGCACAAATGCAGTAAACATTGCATTTTTCAAGCACCCTCTCATACCAGCTAAAATCCTTATTGAAATGACAGGTTTAGAAGGTCAGAAGAAAACAGGAAGTGCAGGAAGATGAAAAAAGAGGGAGAGACACAGAGTTTCACAAGGGTTTCCTGCTACTGAGGTAGCACTTTGAACCTGAATATGTGCTGATTAGGGTTAGGGTTAATGTTAGATTCTTGGACTTCCAATTCATTTAACAGACAATATAGACATAAACGCTCATTTTATAGACATAGACATAAAAGCTCTATACACATTCACATATACAGTATATGAAGTTATAATATAGAGGCATATGCTGTTTATGGTCTTCCACAATCCCACAACCCTCTGCTCCCTGGGCTTGCATCAGTTCTGCTGAATGTGTTTGGGTAATCAGGACAATATAAAGACCTAGTCTGTCTGGATTTCCACTCATTCAAATTTTCATCAGGTCTCAGGTCTGCTGGATTCAGGCAGGTGAGTTTCAGGTTGAAGCTGTCTGCTGGAATCAGGCATGTAAGTTTCACGTCTTAGTGTTCTGCTGCAGTGAGGCACTTCTAAAGGCCTGGACTTTCACGAGGCTGTATCATCCACAACAAGTCTAAGGGCCTGGACTTTAATCAGATTATATCATCCACATATCTTCTGATCTGCAGCCACTCATTTAGAAGGTATGGGATGAGAGAATTAAACTGTGCCTCCACTGTGCACCTGGAGCACTATTTTACAGGCTAACTCCAGTTGCTGGATTAAACACACAAGGGAGCAATTCAGTCACACCAGTGACCTTTCCACTGAACACCAAGCATAGCAGCCAGTCGGGGGCTTTTGTACACAAATGTTCAACCAGTTCAATTAATCAGTTGCCATGGCTGCTCCAGAGGTCACACTAATGCATGAGAATCTGTCACACTGTCACAGGAAATACAGCTGTTCATTAACTCCTACCTCGTTTTAATTAAGGATCCGCACTCTGTAATTATGCGCTGATTGTAACCCATTATGGTTTAGTCCTCAAATTGATGTCACATAAATAGGAAGCGGAGTTATTAACTCATGAGAACCCCATTTGGTTATGAAACATATTTCAGAGAGGCGCTCATTATTAATTACTCTCTGATTGCATTTTCTCAAATGGATTTTTTTTTGGTTTTTTTTGTGCGCGCATGTTTGTGTGTGTGCTTGTACTGACTGATATTTGCGACCAGGATTTTAAAATGAAGCACAGCTATGTCAGTTCGTTAATTCAGGCAAGTAAAAGCTTGTCTTTTGAGGGCATTTAAGAAATTTTCAGATATTTAAAACAGTTCTGGCCTTACAGGCAGATATGATTGTACTAGCTGAAACATAAAGGTGGTGGAAGGTCTGTTTTTAATGTTTTTTTTTTCACTCTATGCAGCCCTCTTTTGGAATTGCTAATTGGACACATTATCCTCCTCTTACTGATGCAACCTCTGTACTTGTGAAAAAGTGCTGGGGCGTAGCGAATGAAATCCTCCAATACGCTAACAGTGACTCTTTTTAAATCTACAAGTCTAAACTAAACACTTATTAGTGGATAGGCATGGCCCTGCTGGCATCATCTGAGCAATCTGCCGATGCCTGGTAAATTTCAGGGTGCCAGAGAGCACTGAGATGAGCAACCCCTGCTGACATACCCCCTCCATCCCTGGCAGAGCGAAGCCAATTTGTGCCACCACTGTGGGATTCCAGCCATCATCGGCTAGCGCAGCTCAGCTTGTGTTCAAGGTGAGCTCTTTTCAAGCCTGCCCTCTCACTGAGATCAGACTTTTATACCATTTTAATGACATCTGGTCTAGCATCCTACCTATTCCACTAGACTGAGATCAGCCTTATATGCCATCTCCAGCAGACTACTAATCACTGCTCGACTTCTGCTGAAAAACAGGAAAGAACCTCATGTTCATGGAGAGGATTCCTTTTCTCCTCTCACCTGAAACTGTGGGAGGCAGCCTTGTGCATGTAATGTTCATCACTCATTCACTTGCTCCTTCATACACTCATTTCAATACACACTCATTGTCTCCTTCAATCACTCACTCACTCACTGATTCGTTCACTCCTGCACTCATGCAATCACTGACTGACATACTGAATGAGCAGGTTCTGCAATAACCATGTCTGTCCAGTGGAAGTCAAAAACACATTCGTTTGCAAATGGATGTGCTCATTTTAAAGCTTTACACAATGAATTCCACAACAACTGAAATTAATTTAAAGGTATTTATTAGTGGAAAGAATCAGCAATATATGAATGAGAAGCAGGAGTATGACTTTGCAGGAGCAGAAACTTTGGGGTATGGCCCTGCAGGGAGAGAAAGTATATCAATGTGACCACAAGGGGGAGCTAAGAGCACCCCACCACCACCACCACCACCCTCCCACCCCCCATTCCTAGCCAAGGTCGAGTACAGCACAACCCTACATCCAGCTGGGGCCAAGGTCAAAGCCAGGCAGGAGACCCTGGAATACTGCCCAGGCTAGAGCCCTGCAGGTAGGAGAGGAGCAAGAGGATGAGAGAGAGAAGGAGGAGGCGGTGTATGCAGACAGCTGATGCAACAGGAAAGAGGGGTTAGCAAGCAGTTTATATACAACATTTGCTAGCTTGGACTGGTTTGAGAAGAGTAAATGTGGACATAGGAATCATCCCAAACTTCAATTATTAAACTTTCATTTGCAGGTGAACTGCTCTTACTGCACCCTGAAATGCACTCAGTAATATAATTGCATTATAAGGAGAATATAAGCATGATCCTCTGAAGGGCCACTAATGGGACAAAGAGCCATGCAGTACTGTGAGGGGAGGCTAGTGATACAATGCAGCTTTGGTAACCGGCTTTTTACCCAGAATGTTTCAGGTTCAAATACTGAGTGAGAGCACACAGTCTACCTGCAATACAAGGTACTTTACCTGTTTTTGCTTATTGAATAAGAAATAGATGTATGATGTAATTTGCCCCCCCCACCCCCCCACCACAGTGTAATCACAGGAGAGTGCACAATCCCACATTCACACCCTCAAGGGAGGCGGAGAAGTGACAGCAGGATTGTGACTGTGTCATAATAGAAGTGATTTCAGCCGTGTCACCCTGCTGTGCTCAACAGGCCAGACATCACAGAATATCAACTGCTTTCTACACACAGTTCCATTCCATTCAGCTTCATCCACTCAGTGTCTTACTGGGAAGGGACATTATCCCTAAATGGGCTGGAATGTCTAGGGGCCTGCAGTGCCAATTTATATAAGACAAACAGTTCCTTATTACCTCTCTGGTGAAATTATAACATTTGCTTTCTGTAGTTCTGCTTTCTGTAGTCATTTTCTATGACATTTATGAGTTCTTTAGTTAAATTATGATATAATCTGTGTTGTGTGTGTGTGTGTGTGCGTGCGTGCGTGCGTGCATGTGTGCGTGTGTGTCTGTGTGTGTGTGTGTGTGTGTGTGTGTGTGAGAGAGAGAGAGAGTGTGAGTGTGTGACTGCAGGACATTTAATTAACTATTCATTAACAGTTAAGCACACAGAACACTGTTGGCTAAAATCCCTTATTAGCAGGAGAGTGATTGCCAAGAAACACTGTCATGTAAGCACATATACATGTCATATGTTTATATGTTTCCTGACTTTGGAATAAACAGTATTATGCCACCCGCTAATCCTGCATTTAACTCAATTTTCATGGAGAGAAAGATAATACTACTTGTAATTTATTTAATAATTCAAAGATTCTGTCAAAGTGTGCTAAAGGGCACTCTTAATAGATGACAATGACTTGATTAGGCACAAAGTCAAGAATGATTTTAATATTTTATGACATCACTTCCTAGGCACAGCTTGAAAGTTTAAGAGAGCTTCGTTGACTTGTTGACTTGTAATCAGGTAGTAGCATACAGTATACCTACAGCATTTCATTAACATTTGTTTCAAAATCCTAGTATACTAATCAGTATGTACAGTACCAGTCAAAAGTTTGGACACACCTGATTAAGACAATGGGAAACACTCATTCAAAGGCATTTTCATCTAAAGACTAATGCTTAAATACTTGAAATTTGTTCCTTAGACAAATATAAATTGTGAAGTTGATGCCTACATATAAATTTCTTTCCAAAAAAATTTTAATTAAAAAATACATTTTTAGCTATTTTGAAGAATCTATGATATAATAGTTTTGATTTGTTTATAGCACTTTTTGGTCACTGCATAATTCTGTTTGTGTTATTTCATAGTTTTGATGTCTTCACTATTATTCTAAAATGTAATAATAGTAAAAATGTAAAATTGTACAAATAAAGAAAGAATAGTGTGTGCAAAATTTTGACTGGCACTGTATGTATATGTATGCAGTATCCTGCTGTAGGACAGTGTGTTGGAGGTTTGAGTTGATGAGGCAACACTTTTTTCCTATCAATACTTTATAATAACAGGGCATTGCACATTGCTTGTATATTCCTGGGCAAGGCTTTCTTAAACTTTCTCATAAACTGTATTCCGCACCACTGCCTTAATATTGCTTAGAATGAGAGCACTGTCCGCCATCCAGCTCAGAAAGGGAGAGCGCTCTGTCACACAGAGAGAAATGAAGTCTTCATTACCATCTCTACTGTAGAGGTGCAATGTTGTGTAAACTGCACACAGTGAAACCCGGCGAATGAAAGCAGACTGTGCTCACGGTCCTGTCACCGCCGATTACTGTCATGACACAGGAGTCACAAAGGTCTCTCCAGCCACTCGCAGCAATACGTGAAATTGCCCAGATACAGGTCCCCCTTCTGCCTTATGCATTCTGAGATCAGTTTGCACAACGTTGTACTCGTGTATAAGTGGAGCCACATCTGCAGAGACATCTGGAGCACACTGCACCCAATCCAACCCTCCCTCAGAATCGGAACAATCGCGTTTTTTTCTGTTGTGTTTATAAAGAAATTGGTGCCGTCTCTGTGCTGTGTTGTGTCTGACCTCTTCACAAAATAAAAGCGTTCCTGTCCAATTTCATCTGTTTTCAAAAGGCTTGGTTCCCACCCTCTGTGACCTCGTTATAAAATTGTTATATCCCCACGCACTTCGAACCTCTTTGCAAAACAGCCACCCCCCCATCTGCTTCAACGTTTTAATGAAATGGCTGCATTCCCAACCACTTCAAACTCTCAGCGAAATGGATGCATTCCAATATACTTTTACCTCCTCACAAAATGGTCATACTAAAGAATTCTTGACAAAATGGCCGCAGTCCAAAGCAGTGTTTTCAATTAAGTATTACAAAAACCTTGTATTAACAGAAATTAGTCCAGAACAAAATTAGGCATAAAAGACCTATTTAACCCCAAAAGAGGCTCCTTTGCTGTTCTGAAAAGAGATAATCCATCAAAGAGACAGCCAGTACAGATGAAATACTCATGGTGCAGTTAGCAGGAGCCCTTGATAAATACTCAAGGGGAAGATTTCATGAGAGTGGCGGGCGGATGTTTTGGAGGACTGTTGTTTTGCACTGCATGTAATGGCTCTTTAGAGTGCAAAAGCGAAAAACCAGTCACAACGAACAGTTCGAAAGTGCTTTGCATAAGCAAGCTTACCATTTGAGCTGGGTAAAGCCTCTCGGATCTGAAATCCTGTTAACTGAGAAGCATTCAGTGAAAAATAGCAGTGAAATCAAAAACCTATAATTTGTTTTTGTAAGCCTGCAGTCTAAATAGGCCAATTCCCTTCATCATGTTTTACTAAGAGCGTTCCAGTCAAATGAGAAGGTAATCTGGCCACTGCAGCTCAGTTTTCATCAGTGCCAAGGTCGTGTTTATATCAGGTGTTTATATGGCAGCTGACAGGTGACGGTCAGATTGACAGGGGATTGAGTGCTATTCTACAATAATCAGGTACATAGCACAATTGTCCCAGTAATATTTGTAAAAAAATATAATAAACACTCCTGTTGTAATGATGTTGCTATGGTTGTGTTAATTTATGTGTAAAAATGTGTGCACTTCCAAAATTGATATTAAACTGTTGCATTCCGGCACCGTTTACAATATCCCCTGCTAAAATCTTAGTCATTGCACACTTGACGAAATGCAGAAGTAACAGTGGCGCCTTCTCTGTCATGGAAATATGAAGAGAGAGGGACTGGACATTCTCACACAGAGTCAGACAGGGGTAATCTTACTGTTCATCAGGCACAGCTCAATTCCTCTTTTTCGTGGGTTTAAACCTGAGATCGAATGAATCCCTTAAGATATGGAAATGTACAGCTGCTGACCCTCAGAAAGCCTACCTTACAAAGCATGTAGCTAATACCCTGTGTAGCAGTGGGATTATTCGTCTGTGTGTGCAACATTGGGATTATCAGAGTGACTGTGTTTACAAATGGGATTATCAAAGTTTTTGTTCTTAGAAGTGGAATCATCAGAATCACTGCATGTAGCAAAGGGATTATCAAAGTGGCTGTTTCGATGTGGTATTATCAAAGTAACTGTTGTTTAGAAATGGAATTATCAGAGTCTGTGTGTAGCAGTGGGATTATCAGAGTGACTGTTTGGAAGTGGTATTATCAGAGTCTCTGTGATTAACAGTGAGATTATCAGTGTCTCTGTGGATGGAAGTGAAGTTGTCAGAGTCTCTGCTTTAGCAGTAGGATTATCAGAGACTCTGTGTTTGGTGTTATCAATGGTATTATTTGAGAGATTGTGATTGGTATTGCAATGATCTACTCTGTGAATATATTACAATTCCTGATATAGACATTAATTTCCTATTACAAATCATTAAGGGAATGAGAACTAAGCTTATGTTATGAAACATACTGAACATACACGTAAATATACTTTGTGTATTATGTGCAAGATTGGCAGATAGCTATCCATATGTGTCAGTTCAGTCTGCTAAGTGGTATTTTAAAATGTCTATATTACCCTCAGGCAACAACATAACACTGTCTATTTCAGCGTGGGTTCAGGGGAGATTGGATGCTATTCTTCGCAGATGGTGTGTGATTGTCTGCTAATGAAACCACATTTCTTCTTGCCTTTACATGGCTCTACTTCTGGCATAGATGCTTCAATGAAAGCCTGCCAGCATTATGTGTGATTTCAGACTGTTCAGATCAGTTACCACAACATGCTGCTGTACATGTGTGTCACATCACTCCACAAAAATAAACAATCCTGCCTCTGATGTTTGATAACGTCAATGGGAAAACACCTGTTTCACCTCATGCCATCTGTTCCTGAGGTGTACCTCCACTCTCTGACGCAAGAGAAACAGAACCATCTTTAAGGAGCTGTTCACCTGCTGTGGTCCTGAATTTAAGTGAGGTTTCCAGTCTGCCTTTCGGAGTGGCCAGAAGTAGTTCTAACTTCAAAGGCCGGATTACATATTTATTGGAAAATAGTGTGATGGTTTTGCAACAAATGTTTTACTTTCAGAGAGGGACAGCATTTTTTATTAAAAATCCTGAAATTATAAACACTGGTAGACTCCGTGTCATATGTTATACGTTATATATGTGGGCAGCAGTGTAGCATAGTGCTAAGGAGCAGGGCTTGTAACCAACAGGTTGCTGGGGCACTGCTGCTGTACCCTTGGGTAACCCAAAATTGCTTCAGCAAATATCCAGCTGTCTAAATACATAATACATAAAAATTGTGATCTGTGTAAATTGCTTTTTGAGAAGAGCATCTGCTAATTGACAAAATGTAATGTAATGTAATGTTAATCTCCCAGTGACAGTGATATATCAGTCACCCTATCACAGAAAAAAAAGATAAAGTTTTCAATGGAGGACTTGTAAACTATGCGTTTAATATTGGTCCATTAATTGGTCATTCAATATTATATGCAAAATCAGTCCTTTATATCCCTGAGTGATATTTAAATGTGTCTGATTCACTGCATCCTTAATTTTTATTTGGACATGAGAATACCTGCCCCAATTTCACAGCACAAAGCATCTCTTTCACTCCACAGCAAGGAGAAAGAGTATAGAGACAATTTTTCCATCATGGTTACATTTTTTCTCTTATACGTCACAGGGTGGATTCCTTGACCAGCACCAGCTCGTCTCAGTTCTGACTGCAGAGACCATGGTGCTTTGGGGTTGCGGCTGAGATATGCAGAGATGACAGGCACATCTGTTTGTCAGTGATGCAGCAGGATTCACCGGCTGTTCGTGGATGTAAATAGCTCAGGGAGGTCTCCCCGCTGGAGCTCCACCAACTGAAGGAAGTTTCAGTACTCACTACCCCATCAATAAAACAGGCCGTTATGACATCAACACAACCCCATCAACATTGGACAGTATTGACTGTTATTGACAGCATTGACTAATATCATATGATGATATCACGGCCCCATGAATACGAGAGGGCATTATGATATCATTACTACTGGACTGACAAAAGAGGTCATTCTGATATCATCACTACCCCCTTGACAATAGATTGCATTGTGACATCATCACTGCTCTATTGACAATGTAGAGTATTATGACATCATCATTCTCTGCACCCTCTGCTTACTATCTTTACACGGTTTCTCTCTCCCTGTACAGGAGCTGATGGGATTGCCTACTGCCTTAAAAGCAAGCAGAAACAGCCTTTTTTCAAGGGTCCTCTGGGACCTGAATATCATCAGGGGAGACAGGGAATGAGCGCTCATTCAACATCGCTACAAAGTGGCTCAGAGATGGAGTAGCAACCAGTGTCAGCCGTAAGAGTAGCAGTAGTACCTCAGTAATGATCTGATTTCTGCTGGGAGAGAGACGGCCACACAACTCCAGGGGCGAACTCCCAATATCAGCAGCTGGGAGAACATGTTACCATAGTTACGCTGAAACTCCAAAAGCTGCTTGAGCTGATTCTTTTCTAGAGATTTGTCAGATGAGGAGGGTGATGGGAGTGCAGAGGGTACAGTCTGTGTGTGATGTACCAGACTTGATTTACAAGGACGAAATCAAAATATATTTTAACTGATAAATGTATCAGTCACTATGCCCATTAAGTACTGCCAAATAAGTATGTAAAATTATATAGTCGATACAATATCATTATAAAAGTTAATATAGTTTATATATATATTTATAGTTAATATATGTAGTTCTTGTTTTCTTATTGCATCTACTTATGTCACTAGTCACCTTTTTCTCAGTTTGTATGGTTTTAATATAACAGGATGAAGCACACAGAGGTTTACAAATGCCGATACCTGTCTGTGTTAGCTTTGTGTGAGAGAGATTCACACCTGTCTGTGTGTCTGGTGAAAGGTATTCACACCTGTCTATGTTTCCGTTGAAAGAGGTGCACACCTGTCTGTGTTAATGCCCTGTGAGAGAGATGCGCACCTGTCTGTGTTAGTGCCCTGTGAGAGAGATGCGCACCTGTCTGATAGTCCCCTGTGAGAGAGATGCGCACCTGTCTGTGGTAGCACCAAGTGGGAGACATACCCCTGTCTGGTAGTTTCCCATGAAGTAAATGTGCTTTTTGTGGTTTGGAAATTCGTCTCATTTCATCCCCTGGTGTTCTGGCCCTCCCTCCGGATGACAGGGCCCTGACGGGTTACGTGCCATCCACTCCTCTCCCCTCGTCACCGCTGTCAGAATCATTTCAGGGCTTCATTTCAGGGCTTCATTGAATCCTATCAGGGCTTGATTTTTATGACAGTTTACTCAGGTGTGGATGTTTGAACTGATCACTCCACTCAAGACTGGATAACTCAAACCAGTCTGAGCTATTTGCATTCATGCGTCCCCCATCCCCCCTCCCCCGCAGCAAATTGCACCGGCTCATTCAGATCTGCTAACAGTTTCTAAAGCATTAGCTCCAGTGGTCCACCACGAGTTTAGTGCTCTGACTCTCCGCAGCAGAGAATCCGCCCTGGCTGTCTCGGGGCAGGGAAGATTCATGAAGCAATTTTCGGAGCGGACTGTATTACGGACAGCTTTTTAAACTCTCTCACAAAACTCGCAGTAGATTTATATGAGCAATTTCTCCCTCCTTCAGTAAGCCCTAATCCACAAACGCCCAGCCAGACCTTATAAGGGGATAAATGCAGACAGGCATGAGAACCAGCGCACTCATTTCATAGAATACAAATTTCATGAAGAGCTGAGCTCCAGCCCAGACGGACCGTGCGATAACAGACTAGGGAGATGTGCAGGTGTGTCTGGGAAATGGGTTTGAATGAGTTATAACCTTATTTGTAGAGCACCAGTGAGACTGCGTTTGTTAAATCCAGTATCAGTAAATGTGTTGATGGAGCTCTGTGGGCTCTTTCCTGCTGCATGTGTTTTACTTTAATGTTGTCAAGTTTAATGAAGTCCGCGAGAGTCAGGATCAATACTTCTCCCAGCTTTAATGCATTAATCTCCATATTCATATATTTCACCCTGGCCTGTTTCAGTGCCTCCCTCATGGAAAATATTCATATACTTAATTAACTGGCAAATCACTTTTGAATATCGATGTGTTTCACACATTAACCCCAGCATTGAACTGCACAGACAGAAATAAACATTTGACCACATCGGTCGAACATGCTGAAGCTTTTACTGCAGAACACATAATATCATAATCTCATAAAAAATCTGACTTGTGGGGATTGTCCATGGAGGAAGGGTCCATTGAAGATGCACACGCACACCCATGCGTGCACTCACACATACATGCAAGCACACAAAACAGTCCCAAAATCTCTTGTTTCTGAAATGCCTAATATTGCACCTCAAGAGGGTTTCTCTGTTCATTCCTCCTGCCACCTGTCAATCAACAGCTCAGGCAATAATCAGAGCCAATGCAGGGCCTTACGGTGGGCCATTGGGAACGAGAGCATCGTCTCGGTCTCTCCACTCCCTCTTAAACGGCCAATCATCAAGCAACTTACATCATTAAAGCATTGAGTGGAGAACCCATTGGATGTCTTGGCTCGGCCATACCTCCCTTGTGAATTCTGACCCAACCAAACACAGATGTGTGGTGTCAAAAATAGCCATTAGTTAAGTGCAAGTGTATGAGATGAATAAAGTATGTTTGATTTGAAATGGCAAATCTTCTCCAGCAGGGGGAACTCTCCTCACCTCAAATTGGGGGGCACAAATTGTCTCCAAACAGACAGCACAATACCTCTACTGATCTCTCTCATGAGTACTTACAAGAAGCTTGAGCGGAAGCAGAAAAAGATATGATTTTACATATGAGTTCCATGAACTCTCAAACAGAGCAGTGCACTACGTATCGCATCTGTCACGAGACAGCGGGGGGGCAGCAGGCAGCAGCAGAGCAATGAATTACCTGTAATGAGGATCCTTCAGCACTATGATGGAATGTTATACCTCTGCATGTCACAGGGGAGTGGAAAAACGCACCGATTCAAGGCACCAGGATCATTTGTTTAGGCTTATTAATGCTGGAAATGAGAGAATCAAGAAGAGCCATGGGGCATCATGTGCAGGTTTAGCATCAGTCTATTAGTAAGAAAAATTTAATAAGTAAATAAGTAAATAAGTAAAAACCGGCGGACGTCGTATCCATTCAAGGCAGCGGGTGTCACACTCAGTGGCGGTTTGTTCCTTAAGGCGATCGGGCGACGCACCACCAAAGGGGGAATGGGAGGGATTTTTTCTATCACATTCTACCACAGTGTTACGCTGGCTGTGACTGTTCTAGACAGTTTGTCCTGCCTCTGAATATCATAGTCCAATCAGCGTCAAGTCGTGTTGTACCAAGTCAAGTCAAGTTGTGTAGTACCACCCTTTTCGGGTGATTTCAGTCTGGTTCAAAATTGCCCAGATCGCTGTGATAAGCTGTGTCCCAATTCAGGGGCCACATCCTTCGAAGGACACGGTCTACAAAGGTGTGGCCTTCGTAGACTGCGAAGGCCGAACCGAAATGAGACGGTCTGGTCTACGTGAGGATTTCCTATTTGCGTCACCAGCTGTTCCAGCCCTTACCGTTGCTTCACAAAGTGCCGCTCCTGTCGCCTAGCAACCTTGACAGCTGCAGTTAAAAATCAGGACAGAGCTAGCTAGCTAAAAGATGGAGCCAGAAATTTTAATTTTATTTTTTTTGTTTTATCATTTATTAGAGGAAATGGAGATGCTTCACCGCCGGCAGGTGATGTATCTCAGGCTGTGAGCAGTAAGTCTTTGCATTTATATAAGGTTTCTATCTTGCAAAATGTGATCTACTGAATAAACATGAAGTTGAACCCCTAAATGAAAAAACACTCGAAAAAATCAACCACTACTGAAATTTACAAAGAAACATCAAAAATCGTTTATCAGCTATAACTCTGTGATAAGAGGACATAACAGGAAGATGTTAGGCAGATAGATGAAGGTTAAAATGCCCTGTGTGCTGACCTTAGGATGTGTGTCTATCATCGTTGTACTCGGAGAAAACGAAAGTGTTACTTTCGACCCGCTTCTCCCCTACTTTTAGCCAACAATAATGTTATCATTAACTAGTTAACAACAGTTAGTTAATGTATGGCTAATGTCATTTAACTTTGACAATATAATTTCATATTTAAAATAACCACTGGTGGAATGTAATTTACTCATGTACTGTACCTAAGTACAAATTCGAGGTACTATTTTTCATACCCTTCCTGTCCAGTGAAAACCACATCTCAAAATGTGTTGATTTTGAATGTGAATGTTTGTGATAAACTGAAAAATGTGATGTTCGTAGTGTTTGTTGTGTCCGCCATTTTCTTTTTGAAAAGTGATTCATCACCGGCGCGCAGTGAATCCTGGGATGGGTTGGCCAGCGAAGGATCCACCTGTTGCATCCTTCGTTCCCCGGGAAAGGAAGGGCGCATTTCTCGGCCGCATTTGAAGGAGCCTTCGAAATGGGACAGCCTTGTCACACCGGCTGTGATGTAATCGGTCTTCAAATGCAGCCTTCGGAGGGTGCAGCCCCTGAATTGGGACACAGCCATAGACTCTCATGTTAAGGCAATTTTTTTTGACCAAATTTAAACATTAAGCAAGTATCTACAAAGGGAGGAATCGTATAACCAGGGATTTTCGCGGAGCTGGTATGAGCGGAAAACGTGGCTAGCAGGCTGCGAAGTAGCTAACGTTTTGTTCTGCTACCCCTGCTCAATGCAATGTGACAATGTCAAGTTAGCTAGCTGACTAATTTGCACAATACAATGTGACAATGTCGAGTTAGCTAGCTGTTAATTTACCCATTGAACGGGTCACCTTAGCCATCATCGCAACAATTGCCCCCAAGAGATTTGGCAGGAGCCGCCACTGGACACTCCCAAAATTCTGTGCAGTCTGAAACAAATGTATCACATATGTTAGTTTAGTCTTGAAATGTTGATATCTTCAATGATAAGCAGATTATTTTTCACGCTGCACTAATCCTAGACAATTTTTTGTCCTTAACTAAAATTACTAAAACTAAAACTGAAACTATAATAAACTAAAACAGAAATGAGTCCATGAAATAAAAACTAAACTGAAACTAATGAAACCACTGGTGAAACTAACTAAAACTAAACCGAAATGCAGACTGAATACAAACATTATCAAAATAAAAACAAATTTGAAAATGTAAAACTATAATAACCTTGGTGCACAGACACATGGATTGAAGTGGTACTGGAGTGATTAGCCTTAATCTATCACAAACATAAATCACTGTCTGTATTAATAATGCATTCCGCTTTTCTAGCTTGTACGATGACATCTGTATTGCTGTGCAACCCCATACTTGAAAGCCTGAATTAAAGAATGCAATTCTTCCAAGCATTTTCTCCTTCAACTGATTTAGAGATATCAGTCCCAAAGCTGCAGTATTTCGCTGTAACAGTTTACTTTGGATGGACATTGTGGGGCTACTTTTCTGAAGAAGCTGAAAGGCTTTCTCTCTCACTCTGCCACATCTGGCAGATATCTTGTGTTTGGGGGGAAAGTGTGTCAGATGTGACCTGATTAAGGAGAAGTGCACATCTGCGCTGTAATGATAATTAGGGAATTCTTCGAAGTCCGCGACAGGGGCCCAACATAGTGCTCCTGAAGCACTTTCATCTCTCCTCCTCAAACGCCACACCTTAATCGGAGACGACCACACTTCAGCCACCGGACCACTGCAGCACACAAATTTGTCATTCTTTTGTGGACTTATGCACATCTTATTTTTGGTGAATGGTTTAGGAAATAAACAACTAATGTGCGCAAAGCTGGCCTCCCAAACAGGCTGATATGGAGCTGAAATGTGATCGCAAGTACTCCATCTCTGTCTTAATGGTGTAAAAAGCAGAGGAAGATGGTGTGGTCAGACTGTCACTCGTCTTACCTACCAGCATCCAATATTAGCAACATGGTCATGGTGTGGTGTTAGTGCAGCAGTGTGGCATAGTGGTAAGTAGCAGAGCACCTGACCCAAAGGTTGCTGGTTTAATTCCCAGCTGGACAGTTGTGTAAATGGATAAAATTTTAATCTATGTCTGCTAAATGACAAATAAGTAATGTCTTGGATCATGTCCCGTCCCAGGTGTCAGCCAATCAGCTGCTGTTTTTCAAAAGTTGTCATCTTCTGGGGCGGGGCTGGGCGGGGCTGGGCAGGGTGGGGCTGAGCCTATATGGCAGAGCCCTGTGGCCTTTGCAGTAAACTCAACTGAATCAGTTCCAACAAAGTGACATTTCACATCCATTTACATTCTGAGAGGAGTAACTGGCAGCACTGATGCTAACAGTATCTTCACACAACCGCACTGTTGACCGTGAAGACTGACAGCAGTGTACTGATCTGCAGAGTCTGACCTTCCACCTGTAAAATTCAGCAGGTAGCCATGAGGATGAGGCCACAGGCTAATTGGTGCCGATTCGATCCTCACCACTTTAATCCTCAACAATTCAAAATTCAATCATTTAAATGCTCCACATCTTTACATAGCCTCTGTTGAGAGCAGTGCTGTTATTTTTTTTAAGACACATGCAGAGTAATGACTTGCAGTTATACAATGCCTTTGTGGGTTTTCTTTGCAGGGTGGGTCCCTCACAACCCCACCCTCCCCCTCTCTGATGTCCACAGAGCAGTAATTTATGTTCCTGGGAAAATATGAGCTTCCTTTGGTTCTGCAGGGACTGGCTCCACCCGCCCAGCACAGAAACCCAGGCAAAGGCTAAACCCATCTGTGGTTCATCAGAGACAGGAGCAATCCTATTAAAGCTGTCCTAATCTCACTAGGGCCGCTTTATATTCGGAATATCTCCCTGCCGCTTCACAATGCAGTCAAATCCAGGCAGATACAGTTCAGATAATGTTTGACTTCCACTCTTTTTTCCTGATGGAAGCGTAATTATATTATATAAGCTCCATTACGTAATGCCTTACACTGTCTGTGTGGAACTGCCCTGTCATAAGGTCACGCGCAGTCTAGACTAAGCTTGTGTATGAGTGTGAGAAGGGAAGTTAGGGCACTTAACATGATGGATGTCAGTGAAAAGAGACTGAAGGGGATGAGGGAGGGGGCTGATTTGTCGAACCGGGGGGGGGGGGGCTCGCTAACTCGCAGCGGACGGATTTAGGGAGAGGCGAAAGCCGCCGCCGAATGATGGAGCGAAACTGACAGTTCATCCAGAAAGAGAACACCACTCTTCCCTATCTGTGTGAATATCAGCGTGCTGAGCGGCTTTGTCTCTACACTATTAAAGAAACCACGGGTTATGTGCACGACACTGCCTGGCATGCAGGTGTCTAATACCACCTCCTTATCCTGCTCTCTCCTTATTACAGACCCATTTATTCAATGTCTGCCAAGTGCAGCAAGAAGACTTACATGACAGGGCTGCCTGCGATTTCAATAACCTCCCCAACGACACTGCGCGTATGAATGCCATTGTGCTCTGTAAATAAGCTAACGCAGTCAGACAGTTCGAGGCTCTGCACTGTGAGAAGGGGACAGAGGGTTTGTTGCTGGCTACAGGAATGCTCCGCAGTTATCATTCCTGCTCCAGTCTCTGCATATGGGCATTTACGCTTCCTATGAGGTCACACAATGGAAGTACCACTGCTAAAGACATGTCCAGAGAAGGACACTACGTTCTACATACCTACTGCTCAGAGTTCTATACAGTGACCAGAGAAGGTATTCTTGGAGTTTTACAAGTGTTTGGCAAGTGTTACAACCTAGAGGTTTAATGCATTTGAATTGTTTTTTTTTCCCCACAATAAATAAAAAATTCTCAACACTTTAATGGAGAAAATCCTTTTTACTGAAAAAGTAAATTGACTGAAAAATAGAAAGCAGAAAAATCCAGCTTGGATAAGAATTCACCCCTGACCTATTTTGTATTTTGCACTTAGTTCATCCCCCTTTTGCAGCAATTACAGCTGCAAGTCTTTTGTGGTAAGTTTTCACAAGCTTCTCACATTCCGCGGCACAGTGTAGAGCAGGTGTTGTAGATCAGAAGAAAAAAAAAATCTCATCTCAGTTGATCAAGTGACAAAACAAAATGTGGTAAAAGTCCAGGGGGTGAATACTTTCTCCAGCCACTGTCATTTCAATAGCATGGCAGTGTCCTTCGCGTTGCGGAACAGGAATGTTTTGGATGGTTTTACTGCCTTTGAAGTCCAAATCAAACGCCAAAAAAGTACATCTTCCCATACAGTTCAGTGACCCTATGCATTTTCATCCTATTTAGCATCACAATAAACTTTCATGATCAGCGGAATAATAACAGTCCTTTCTTTTCTGATCTTGTTGCACAATGCTCTCAGAGTGTGTCACAGCCAGTAAAAGGGACACAACAGCAAAAACCAGAGGGGGCGACGATACCACATGCACTGTCCCTCAGGCACACACAGTGAGAGGGGGGTCCCATCAGAGTCTGCAGAGAGTGCAGACACTCTGCGAGAGGTGGGCCTCCTGCCTCCTGTGAGGAAACAGCTCACAGGGGAACTTGTGAACTTGCTACATTTTCGTTACCATTCTGAAATCCCGCCACATCCGATGAAGGTTCACACCAGCACCAGACCGCCCTGCGTTGGAATGAGAGCATCTTCTTTCCTGATTCTAAATCCATGCTGGATCCTGTTGCTGGTACCAGAGGGAAGATAGGCTTATCATTCAACAGTCTCTAGGGGAATGCCAATTTTCCACAGTGCTGCACGTTTGACTTCAGGCTCAGCAGATCTGAGACGCTTAAGATGTTTACTCAGCCCTCTGTATTCTCCCAGCTGCCCTGTATCAGTGACAGATACTTCCCCAGGGACCAGGGTAAATGGCCAAGGACCTTTTGTTGATTTTCCATGGGCTTTTAGGAAAGATTTAATCTTCTAGCATTCACCTTAATCACCCAATTTGTAGAAAATGTCTGAAAGGGTAGCTTTTCTCCTTGTTGGGCTAATTTGAGTAAACTCTCATAAAGACACATCACGGTAGCTCTGTATATGGTTACAGCATGTAGAATACTGGTATGTGAAGGACCTACATGTTGCCTCAACCCCTCCTCTGCAGCGTTCCCCCCCTTCACCCACCCCCCACCGAGCGACAGACGCCTGTGGAAAACCAGTGAAAAAAGGAAAACAAACAGCGGGCCAGAAAGAAAGGAACACTTGAAAATGCACATTTTTATCAGAGACGATTCGGTGGCTGGAGGCGTGGCCTCCTGGAGTATGTGACTGGCTACGGGCGGGAGCTTCCTTTCTGTAACAAAGAGGCTGGCGTAGCAAAGAGGAAATGTCTTACAGCCAAGGGTGTAGCAGAACCAGCACAGCGAATAGGAATCCAGCCGTCAATCTCAACAGAGCATGAACAAACTTAGCTCCTTTGTTGTGTAACAGTGTAGCCTCTCCCTACATGAGGGCTACTGATCAGCCTGCCAGCATAACAATGCTCTTTTCAGCACCACAATCAGTGTAGCCAGGCATTACAGGGCGGATCTCAGTCACAACCCAGGAACCCATGCTCAGATAAGCCTTCCAAAATCTGCTCACAATGTCCAGGTATTGGCTCAACACGCAGGGCATCGCAGGATTTTAAAACGCCTCTTATCGGAGTCCCTCCTGGTGGTGTCATCCCCACCACCCTCACTGTATAGTGTTTTTAGATCCATGAAAGTCAAAATTCATTCGTTTATTGAGAGAAAATCACAAATGTGACTTGGATCGGGGAGTCTGGTGGTGTCAACCCCACCACCCTCACTTTAAAGTGTTTTTAGATCCATGAAAGTCAAAATTCATTCGTTTATTGAGAGAAAATCACAAATGTGACTTGGATCGGGGAGTCTGTTCAGCAAACGTTTAATGACAATGGAAACAACAGAGAAGTTAAGTCTCACTCAGTGTGCTGAAAAAAAGAAGATTGTTTTCGATGTGGATATAGGTAGATGAAGTAAAGCTTCTCTGTATTAAAGCAAATATATATATTTGCACTTATGTTTGTCTTTCTGTGTCAGTTGTTCTGACTCTCACTGTCTCGCTTTCATTCTCTCTCTCCTCTCTTTCTGTGTTTGCATTGCCACATTTGACATTCTTTGACTGCCCTGAAAAAGGTTTAAAGTGAACCAAAACAATTTAAATGTCAACAAACACATTCTTAATGGGATATCAAGCACACAGCCAGTGTGCATTTATGAGTGGTTACAGAATATAATCTCCACACCTTGACAGGTGTAGCTGTTAAAAGTGTTCCATTTCTGAACAGATTAGAGGCAGAAGATGTGTTTCTGCATTGGAAATAGAAACCATAGCAACAACAGAGCGTGTGTGTGTGTATCTACGCATGTGTGAAACTGTGAGCAGAGTTAACATGAATGCCAGAGTCTTTTCCTCTTTGTGAAGCCACAGTAGAGGGTTCAGCCACTCAGCGCCCGAAGGTCCTTGCCGTGCTTCGGTTTTGTTGCCTCGTCATCCTTGAGCGTGCGGCCAGGGTCACGGAGAGGCGGCTCCTCGTCACACCGTCCTCCTCACAAACCCGTGACACCCTGACAGGCAGGTGGGCCGTAACACCATGCAACTGTCTGCGTGCCAGCGCCGGTCATGAACTCGCCCTCCCAACGGTATCCATTTAATGCCACTTTTTAAAGATTGTGTTTGTGTCCCGCTTTTGATGATACAGCACTGCACAAATCCTTTTATTAGATTTGTAGGTGATGGGCAATGTGTTTTTAAGGAAAGGTTTTATACTGAAAAGCACAGGACACAACATTTAGTTTTACAGCACTGAAGTTGAGCCCAAATCAATACATCATTCTTTGAGAGGATTTTCTGCACTGGAATGGTGTACTGATATTGTTCCAATCACTATCCATGTCAGAGACTGATTTTGAGGCGTAATGACAGAGTATGCACAGAAAACCCTCACAGACACTCCCTATAGCTGTGGGAGGTGAAAGAATAAATGCAAAGTGAAACCCTTGAGTGTAAAGAAGTCCTTTAGGATGAAAATTGTCTGTTAAAGTTAACAGATGAGAACACTGGACAAGTGTGGAGATTTAGTGAAATCCATTTTCACACGCTAGGCTGGTGGCCCAGTTTAATACCATGTGTAGACTGCCAATATAGGAAACATTTCCTAAAACAAACCAGAGAACAGTTCCAAACCACAGCTGTTTCAGCTTTGCAGATGTATACATTTGCAGTAAGAACGTTAGAATTATAAACATTAGAAAAAAAAAAACATTTGTTTGTTTATGCAAACAAACCACTGACAGCACATTTGACAGTCTCTTCGAATTCGCTAAGTGACGTCAAACACAGATCAACAGCTGTCAGAGCTGAACACAGCTGAAATGAACCCCATCCCTCAGCAACCAGGATTCGCCCAGGGTCACGGCTGGGAAAAGCTGCTTTTTGGCCTTCGCTCCACACTAGAAATTAAAGGAAACCAGCCAGAACAATGATCTTAACCACCCTCATCCTCCAGCCCCTGCCAAAATCTACCTCTCCCCCGTTTTCCAGCTGCGAGGTTATCTGAGGTCCAACGAGAGGCAGCATCTATAGAGACAGAAGTCAGAAAGAGCATGGAGGAGACCACTGAGTGCCTGGTAGGTGAGCAGATGAGCTGGAGCAGACCACCACATAGCGTATGAAGGTTTTTTAGGTCTTGGCTGTGAATGTGATCTCTGGAACTTGCTGACTGCAGGATGGGGCAGTCGGTTTATCCTACAAAGGTGTTTTTTGGGGTGGTCCCAGGATTTGGCCTCTGTGTACAGTGTATGCAATTCTATTTTATACACTTTCATTGATTGGCACTTGGCATGAATTGCTATGAATTGACCTGAAACTCATGCATAGTCATCACTGAGTAGTCAAGCTCCTGACACACTGCAGGTTCTCAGCTATGTAGAACTTATTTGTGTATGCATGGAATTTCAACAATAATTGCCAATCCTGAAAATTGTAACAGCATGTACTATTGCTAAATCAGTGTTAAATCATACTGCGTTTTGGCCTGCAGAGTTAGCACTCTGTCATTGCTTTGACATGTTCACAACACAAATTTTTTTAATTTTCTTTTGAACGAAAGGATTCACAGATGCAAACACACTGTAGTAAGGGGAAGAGGCACTTTAGGAAACCGCTTTGAGAGTCACTTAAAATGACTACACACAGCTAGAACCGCACAGAAAGTGTTCCATCACATGCAGCTGGAGCTGTATGAAGAGCTCCATCACATACAGCTGAAAACACAAAGAGTGAGCTCCAGTCACCGGCCGGTTTTAATGAAATAAGGAACTCAGACCTGGATGTGTTGATTTTCAGAGCAGAAATGGGATAAATCAATCAAAGCAAAACCCAAAGGCCATATTCCTCCCGGGAGGGACACAGAGTGGATCACTGCAGTTTACATTCCGATTCATCACACCCACCTTATTTAATAGAGTTTCACAAGATGGATGAGTCCACTTCAACCACACTCCCCCCCACCTACCCTCACAATTCAGTGAATGGGTCGGTCCAACTCTTCGCTTACCTCTCCCTCATATGCAGTGAATCACATTTGAAAAAAATCAAAATCGAATTCAGTCCAGATCGTCATATGAGTGCGCAAGCACAAAAGAACAAAAGCATTTGGGACTCAAGGGTTTGCGATTCAAAGTGTCAGTTGCTGGCGTGTAAGAAATGAAACTAGTGTTTCATCTGTCAGGAGGTGTTTGCAGCAGCAGAAGAGCGACCTGTTACATGCCTCTGAATAGCTGTCCTCAGGCAGCTGTTATTTAAGAACCGTCCCCGTGTGCTGTTGTCTCTCTCACTTTTTAAAGATGACATGTCCACTCAGCAGGTCCACAGATGTGGTTGTGATGTGGTGTGATGCCTATGCAGATTCATTCATTCATAATCTGAGTGCTGGTGGGGCGTGGTGAGGAGGCCACGCCTCCCGCTCTGGGTGAGGCTGCCTGATACAGGCTGCTGCTCTTTCTCTCACCCCTCTTCTCTCAGAAATGAAGGACCCCAAAGGACCGATGTTATGTGACGGTTCCAGCCAGACTGCCAACCATAATCAAGGCAAGAACCAGACTGAACTTTAATAGCCAAAATGGACTGTTTATCGTCAATCCTCCACATAGTGTCTATTTTCACCATGATTACATCAAAGTGAATATAAAAACAACCTCCCCCTCCTATGATGTCACATCTGCACATTTGTGATCTTTCACACGCTCAGCTTAGGCGACAGAGACTGCAAAGAGTCTTGCTTAATATATTCACACAACGTCCTGGAGGAATTCACCTGTCCAGAGCCATGGTACGGCACCTTAACACTGTGGCATCATCTTCTATCTCCAGCCTTTAAAAAGCACACTGCTTCACCCAGCATGCACTGTGGCCCTGCACAGGTGCCCTGGCACATCCCATGAGCTGAAGAGTTCACAGAGTGCAGAGATCGGTGCAAGTAACTGTCTGTGACTGACGCCAGGAGATCTCCGCATGTCCTGCACATTCCCCTCTGAGCTGCACTGTGCTGCACTGTGCTGCACAGCAGGAAACAGAGGTATCACACTCTTTTCAGATTATTCTAAATTTCAAAACAAAATGTGGATAATGCGTTCCTTTCCTTACACGACAGCAAAGCCAAACATCTATTATAAATTCACTACAACCTTCAGTGGGTCACCATGGGTTATAATTATCCAGTTACAGAGAAGTAACACGGTCACCTAATACATGAACACATGTACCCCACAACATTTGCTGACTGAGTGTACTGGGAGTAACTGGGAGTAAGTAAGTGGTTGAAGTGAACTACAGAGGGTGGGCATTGTCCCGGTTCCCGCTGGGCATGGAAGGGGACTGTTCTGCTTTACTATTAAGATGGCTGACAAATGATCTAAACATATCTTATTATTACTACTTTGTCATAAATGATATAAAATCACTCTTTGCTGTACATAGTCACTAACCACACTCCCTGCTTTACACTATCACTAATCACAATTTACTCAATAACGAATCACACTGTCTGTTTCACACACTCACTAACCACATTTCTTGCTTTACAGTCACTAATCACACTCCCTGCTTTACTTCACTAATCACACTGATTAGTGAAGTAAATATTCTTTACAGTCACGAATCACACTGTCTGCTTTACACAGTCACTAATCACACTGTCTGCTTTACACATCCACTAATCACACTGTCTGCTTTACACAGTTAGTAATCACACTGTCTGCTTTACACAAGCAGGGCCATAACGCCTCATACAACTAGACCAAATCCAAGTTCATTTTACTTCCTTAAACCACCCAGGCTAGGGTTGCCAACCGTCCCGTAAAATATGCAATCATCCCGTAATTGGAAACTAAAAGACGTGTTCCGTATTGAACTGATACGGGACGCGCTTTGTTCCGTATTTTTGAGAATCAAGTCAGTGCAAATCTATGGGAGAGAAATATTACAGGTTAGACTACTAAGACAGGGCGATTTGTATGAGGTAGAAGGAAACCCTGCTGCTCTCCCTCAGCCTGTCTGTCACGTTATGTTCCGCTACCCAAACAGAGAATGCGCTTCTCATTTGCCCTAAGTCACGACCAATGAGAAGCACTGTCAGCATTGCTGCGATACGCCTGACAGTGGTGCAAGATTTAAAAAATGGCAACCTCCAAGCATAGTTGCACTAATGAAGAGTGAGCTGATCATCACTCTGAATTTTGAAATGTCTTGCTCAGAGTTTTACAGTGCAGCTCTGGAGGATAAACGACTACTTACTGCTGCAAAAGATCAAAAAAAGTATAAGTAGAAAAAATACATTCAGAGCTGCTTGTGCTTCTGGAGTTGCTTGTGATGTCCACTAGTTCAGTTTTTTGTGTGATGTCTTCCATGGTTCAGTGTTTGTAAAATACATACGTTTCAATAATTAATTGTTCTTTTGTTTAGAAGATTTCATCCTTATACCAGGTCTGTTTTATTCAAAAGAATGATATGTAAAATTACTGTTTTGCACTGTTACTAGAAAATTCTTGAATGAGTACACGCCAATGTGAAGATGAAATATATCAAAAATGTTGTTTGCACTACTGAAAAAAATTGTTACATGATGTTTTTATATATATTGTTTTTCTTAAAATACAGTTCTGTTTTATTCTAATGAATGAGAAAATAATATATGTTAAACTGTTGTTTTGAACAGCCCAAATAAAATTCTTGAATGATAATCTGTTACACACATATTCCTATCACTCAAAAATACAAAACTGATCAAATTCAGGTTTGTGTGTTTGCTCATCCTAATACATGGGCCTATAGATACATGTCTAGTAAATGGTTGAAGCCATTGCAGTTTCCTTGATGTGATTATGTATGGTATGGATAGGACTTCTCACAACCAAGCATGTGGGCATTTTTATGTTATATCTTTAGATACAGTAAGTCTACTACTGAAGGGTAATGCAGGTGTAAGACCCGTTATATTTGTTATAGGTCCACAGTGGTCAGAGCTCCTCAGTCCAGCACCCCCACCCCGGCGCTTTGAACGGCTACTCTGGTGACTAATGTGGAAAAGGTCATGCTGCGGTGTTTTAACTGGCATGAACTTACCAGTGTCACATTTTTTCCATAGAAAAAGAAGATTATCAGTATTTGTTTGACTTTTAAAAAAAGGGATTTTCCGTGAGAAGAGGCTATGCAGCATGCTGAGTCATTTGTTTTCATTTTCTCAGGGACTGATCCCATGTTAAATCTCACACTACCTCATCCCTTATTTATGCTTGAACTGTTTTACCTCCAGGTCACTGGCTTTATGATGAGGTCCTTAGGCTTGTTTCTGTGAGTCACTCTGTTCCACCTGGGCACGGCCTTCCAGGAAAGGCTTTTCATAGTGACCCAGGTGAGCTGCCCACTGCCCTGGACGAGCTCTCCTCAGTGCTTCCACTTCCTGTTTTTTCACAACGCAGGGGGACAAACCTGGAGGTCTTTGCAAGGAAGGAGTGTGTGTGTGTCTGTATGTATGTGTGTGACAGGGTTTCCGTTATCCGGTAATTACCGGTTTTTGCCTGGTAAAATTTATAAAAAAACCAATAAATTAAAAACTTGCTGGTCAAAATGTCCGGTAATAATGCTCATACAAAACATAGCTATAACACAGGCTATCCCTAAACAGGACATTTGTGTTTTGACAGTGAAACAGCCTATTAGCTTCTCTCTGCAGAATCGAATTAAGACGGCACTGTGAAGTCGTCCGGAGGAGGAGAGAGTGACGCAGCTTATGTGCATTGCAAACTGCAAAGACACATTGGACACATTTGATTTCAAGTCGGCAGCAGAGAACTTTGCTATGCCACAATGAAAAAAGGAGAAAATAAAATGTTACTTGGTAACCTATAGGCTACATTTGATGCCATGTAGGCCTAGCCTTTTCTTTGAACAGGTTACAGATGTTGCAGGTTACATATGTTTCGTAATAGCCTACATTTTAGCAGCTAATGTTGAGGTTTTGCTCCATCATTACTGTTCGTTGTTTCTGTTAATTAAATAGTCACACTGATTTGAGGTCGTTGTCATTCTTTCATCAACCTAGGTGTACATTATATTTGTGTTTGTAACATAGACTGTTATTGAAATGTGAACAGTAAGTTTCAAATTATGAATTCTTTCCAGACACCAGACCGGCAAGAAAAAATGCTAGCGGAAACCCTGGTGTGTGAATGCATGCATGAGAGTGTATGTGTGTGTATTTGTGAGCATGCATGTGAGTATGTATACACCGATGAGCCAAAACATTATGACCATCTGCCTAATGTGCTGTTGGTCCTCCGTGTGCCACCAAAACAGCGCCAACTCGCCAAGGCATGGACTCTACAAGACCCCTGAAGGTGTCCTGTGGTATCTGGCACCAAAATATTAGCAGCAGATCCTTCAAGTCCTTTAAGTTGTGAGGTGGAGGCGCCGTGGATCGGACTTGTCGGTCCAGCACATCCCACAGATGCTCAATCGGATTGAGATCTGGAGAATTTGGAAGCCAGGCCAACACCTTGAACACTTCATCATGTTCCCCAGACCATTCCCGAACAGTGTGTGCAGTGTGGCAGGACGCATTATCCTGCTGAAAGAGGCCACTGCCATCAGGGAATACCATTGCCATGAAGGGGTGTGCCTGGTCTGCCACGATGTTTAGGTAGGTGGCTTGTGTCAAATTGACATCCACATGAATGGCCAGACCCAGGGTTTCCCAGCAGAACATTGCCCAGAACATCACACTCCCTCCACCGGCTTATTGTCTTCTCACAGTGCATCCTGGTGCCATCAGTTCCCCAGGTAAACGGCACACACGTACATGGCCATCCACGTGATCTAAAAGAAAATGGGACTCATCAGACCAGGCAACCTTCTTCCACTGCTCCAAGGTCCAGTTCCGATGCTTGCGTGCCCATTGTAGGTGCTTTCGATGGTGGACAGGGGTCATCATGGGCACTCTGACTGGTCTGCGGCTACGCAGCCCTATATGCAGCAGGGTGCGATGCACTGTGTGTTGTGACACATTCCTCCCATAACCATCATTAAAATTTTCTGTGACTTGTGCCACAGTAGCCCTTCTGTCGGTTCGGACCAGACGGGATGGCTTTCGTTGCCCTTGTGCACCAATGGGCCTTGGGCGCCCAACAGCCTGTCGCTGGTTTGCGGTTTGTCCCTCCTCGGACCACTGTCGGTAGGTACTCACCACTGCTGACCGGGAGCAACCCACAAGCCTTGCTGTTTCAGAGATGCTCTGACCCAGTTGACCATAACAATTTGGTCCTTGTCAAAGTCACTCAGGTCTTTACTCCTGCCCATTTTTCCTGCATCCAACATGTTGACTACGAGAACTGATTGTTCACTTACCATCTAATCTACCCAGACATTGTCACGCACCCTTGTTTGGAGATGATCAACGTTATTCAGTTCACCTGTGAGTGGTCATAATGTTTTGGCTCAACAGTGTATATGAGTGGGTTATCACTGAGCAAGACTGTGTATCCATGGTAGTAAACAGTTAATGTCTGTATTGTTTAGGGTGTTCTCCTTCAGGCGCGAGGAAAACAAATCATGCATTTTGTGCCTACACATTGCATCTACAAATAGTCTTTTTCCATATCCTGCTGTTACCTGATCATACCTGCCTCCTGCTTCCACTCAAATGATTTAAGTGCATGCAAATACCATGACCTGATGGAAAGATGTGTATGCATGTCCGTGTCAGGGGAGCATACCTTCCACAGCGGATGGACTCACAGATATAGGCTGCTGTCATAATAACTTCGATACAATCAAAACATGAAGGCTGCAGTCGATGTGGGTATGTTATCTGATATGGGTCAAGTGGTACTTATACTTGACTTGGAGTCCCATGAAGGGATTGCACCTGGCCATGGGCCAAGCTTGTTGAGCTCCCATTGGGACATCAAAAACAGGGAAAATAAAGAAAGAGCGGAGATGGGGTGGAGGGGGATGCCGTGAACAGCTGACACAGAAAAAAGTGGTTAGTGGAATTGTCATTATTATGGATGGGACTGGTTCGTCTTGGTGTGATTACGTGCATAGGGATTATGTGAAAGTTCTCCTCTGGAATCTTCATTTTGGAAGTTCAATTCCTAAATGCATTGATGTTGTATCATATGACTTCAAGGAAACCAAGTCAATTTTAGAGGGACACACGAGTGAAAGAGGAGAGGAAGAAGTCACTTTAGCACTTTAGTGTGTTTGTGTATATATAAAATAAAATGCCCTATAATAATACCCTATCATATCTATCAATCATTCATTATGTATTTTCACTGTTATTGAATTGTTATAATAATTAATCATATTTCATATTTCCAGATATATATGGATGTGACACATTTTTTGGAACTCCATGTTGAGTCGTGCATCAAGTATTGTTCATTGATTGCAAAAGTGTAATGCAGGGGATGCAATCAAGGGTAACACAATCTTCAGGCAAATGTTGTTTAAAAATGACACTCTGTTATTGATTTGGTAGTGAGACAGCCACTGAAATTCATGATGCCTTTGATGTCCTTTTCTTTAATCAATATTTAATTCTCCAAAAACATGTCAACATCATAACTTTCCCTCTGTTTCACAAACTTTCCCTCAGTTCCAAGCAATGTCCAGTTCCTGACAGATCTGAATGTACTTCAACTCTTCAATCAATCAATCAAAATGTATTTGTTACAGTGAAAGTAAGTTCCAAAGTTCTTATCAGCAAGCTCTGGGCAGAGTATGTTTTCCAAAGATAAAAAAACAGAGTCAGTTGGGGGAAAACAGGAAAATGAAAAAAATGGAAACTTTTCTCTCAGCTGGAAAAGGTGATGGAGAGACACTCCTGAAAGACAGCAAAATAGAAATAATATCAAACCAATCATATCCACCCTGAAGAAGCAAGAAGCAGATATGAACCAATCATAACCACTCTGACTTGCCTGTCCTGAAGTGGATGTAATATGTACCCAGACTGAAGCCTGTCGAGCAGACAGACACATGTTCATCTCAGTCTGGAAAGGCTGGACTTATATGTCAAGTCTCATCATACTGGCCAGAGGTTTGTGTAACTGGCAGCATGATAACCAATCAGACACCTTATGTAAAATATGAGCGTTGAATGCTGAAGGCCAAACACTAACAGCACTACCCTTTCCAGATAGAGGTGCTGTGATGGTTCTGTCAGTGGGGCAGCCTAGTCTGAAGTCTGAATGAGTCTGCTGCCGGACACAGGAGATTAATATTTACCATTTACACCTAGAAGGAAGCGTGGTGTTTTACATGCAGAGCATAGCAATGCCATGCTTCTTTCCTGTCGTCAGGGCAACTTTTATCCATTTTCAAATGGCTGACAAGCTCAATTTAAGAGGCAGTAATACAGAGGGCTATTTTTATGTCAGGAGTATGATAAAAACAAATGTGCCTTTTGTTATTCCCAACACATGCAAACATTCAAGAACAGTGCAGAATCCAAAGCAAAACACAACTTATCTGGGGAGTATCTTCTCTGAAAAAGGAGATAACTCCCCTGAACCTTTCTGTGAGCAAGTGGGACAAGACACGTTACCCAGAAGTCTTTGCAGCAGCCTAGAGGGTTATATGCATCCCAGTCGTCACTGTGAGCTACGTTATCTGTTCCTTTCTGGGTCTGTTTTTTCCATTAAACAAGCCAGGGCTTCAGACCAGCACTAGAGCTCTCTCATATCGCCTCTGTTCTGCATCTGTTTGCGTCAGAGGAGATGAATGGCCCACTGTTTATGTTGCACACAGATAAGAAGAAAAGTGCGTGAAGCCCCATACAAGAGACAATATAGCATTATGAATAAATACACAAACAAATACAGCGGTGCTCTCATGGCACTGGAACATGCAAGGTGTTAAGGAGGCCCCTCACAGAGTCACCACTCAGGCTACAACAATACCAGAGGGTCATAGCAATGGGTAGAGCACTGGTCTCTGGACATGACAGACATGGGCAGCAGAGAGGAGCAGTGGTTAGAGCACTGGCCTGTGTCCCTGAGAATTCTGTGCAGTGAAGAGCAGTGGTTACAACACTGGACTGTGTCCCTGAGAATTGTGGGCAGCAGTGTGCAGTAGTGGTTATAATGCTGGACTCTGGACCTGAAGGATATGGGCAGCAGTGTGGAGAAGTGGTTAGAACACCAAAAAGCACAATCCTTCCATTTTCCTTGGGGTTCCAGGTCATAACCAGACTATGTGAACATGAATGGATGAATAGTACAAAGAGGGACTCAGACCTGCAGTTGGATGCTGAGTGAACAAGGCCTTTGAATATAACTGGAAACTAGCTCCAGTAAGAAACGTAGAGGGGAGATCATTACATCACACATGGTTATTAGGAGAATGTAAGTTATGATTCCTGATTCGCACTGCTGAAAACAGAGGATGGAAGAACGGGATGACCTGCTGAATTGTGACAGAGCTGGACACCAGGACTGTGAGAGAGGAATTTGGAGGCACTGTCCCCAGTACGCAGAATCTCAGTCATTAAAATTCATTGTGCGGACTGTGTGAGCAGAACATTGGGTTTTTGTAATGAAGCTTCACAGAGGAGCTTTGCTGTTACTTTGCAAACTTTAAACATCTGCTAAAAAGAATTAGGCAGTGATTCTGTTCACATGAACCTGTCTGTTTATGAACATTCTTTATTTTTACCAGTGAGAACACTGTTTCTGATTTTTTTTTATTATTCACTGATGGTGATGTCACAGATGATGATGGTGGCTGCCCCATAGAGAACAGGCAGGTAATGACATAATTATAGAATAGAAAATATGCAAATTATTGCCATTTTTGTGTATTGCAATATATTACTGATTTGCAAAATAGGTTTTAATTCTATTTTAATTTTATATTATTGGGCTGAACAACACATTTGTCAATATATCACAATATATTTCATTTATGTCTGGGACTGTAAGAATTCCCGCTTGTGAGATATCTCAAAGTCATCTCAGACAGATTCCAGTCTAGTGTGGTTTATTTAGAAAGTAATTGATCATGGTGCACAAGTACCACCAGATACATCAAGGTAATGCAAATACCAAGAAATGTGACTTTGTTTATGTGGCTTTGTTACTCAATACTTTAAAACTTAAAAAAGAGTCTCAGTTAATCATACAGTAAATGTTTCTACAATGATCAAGCCAGCCAAAACAAACAGACACCTGCTATCATTATTCTATCTAACTCACACAGTTGAAGTGCAAACAAGGACATGTTATCAGGTAAATCCACTGCCAGCAAAGATATGCTGTCATGCCTAATCACTGTGCCAAGGGATTGGAACAGCTTAATACAAAACAAGCAAAACACCAAGAAATGTTTCAGAGTGTATGTCCACCCACAGTTCAAGAACAAACTGATAAACCTAATCACTCTCCTGTGACAATGGCAATACAGTGAACAAATGGTTATTTGTCTTACTGTCCTGCAGAGACACTTAATACTTCCTAAAATAACAGGCTCCATTGTCTGTAAACCACTTCATCATCTGTTGAGTTACAAAGGGTAAAAAGTAGTCACACAGTCAATAATTAGTGCGATCTCCATGCCAACAAAAACACACTAACAAACAAAAAAGCACTCTTATTCCAACTAACGCACACAGTCACTGGCCAATAAAAATGTTCCAGACCCAGCACTGCTTAACACTGCCATACACTCTGCTAAATTCCCCAGAACCACAGTTTAGTCAGATAACTCAACTGTCATGTTATGTATCTGTTCTCAACAGATAATAACATTGGCTTGCAATTGACTTCTAAGGAAATCAACAGTAAGACAAAGGTATGTGTTGTAATTTCAAGAGAGAGTATATTATATGATATATGAAAAAAGTGTGCATTGTGTTATTGGCTCATAGATGGTATCAGATGACAAATGACAGATGGCATGGGTCATTGTGCTATGTTCTACTGAGGTAATGGTGTATCTGGGCTGTAAATTCTCTCCACTTGCACTATCCATATTGGCTCTCTCTCCATTCTATTCAGAGGGAAACAGAATAAACTACTGGTATATTATTATTAATAATAATAACAATATAAGATGCTCATCAGTTTCCAACACAGTGATAGTGAGTGCAGTTGTTTCAAAAGTTCAATTGCATCAGCTGATGTAAAAATCTGTATGTTTATCAGTGCAGGGTATGCCCCCCTATTCAGCCCTCACGCACCTGTATTAAACAGTATGGAGGGTGAATGCTGCACACTCTCACTAAACAAAGTGTAGAGTGAATGTTACACACTCTCACTAAACAAAGCATAGAGTAACTGTTACACACTACTGACCTCTACAGCTCTCAGCTGACTGTGTCAGGACTCTCAGCCTCTCCTACATCACAGAGCTCCTGCATCCTCAATCGCTCGGTCGTTTAGAGACTGTCAAGGTAAGGGCGCAGGTACTGCGTCTAATAATGTCACATTTACATTTACATTTCCATTTCCATTTATTCATTTAGCAGACGCTTTTATCCAAAGCGACATACAAAAGTGCAAATAAGGGGCAAACAACAGGCACAAGGGCAAGATGTGTACAGATCATACAGTGCAGATAGTGCTGAAGTTGAGCACAAGGTCAGTGTAGCGAGACAGAGCTAATCTGATCTGAGGTTACATATATCAAATACAGTCACTGGGACAATAAAGTGCTGCTCTACTACCTAGGCAAAGACGTGGTACAAATACAACGTAAGAGATAGTGCTACAAGTACGAGCCAAGAATCTTAGCGTTTACAAAGTCAAATGGCAAAAGTGTCAGTCCACGTATAGTCAAAAGAGGTGTGTCTTCAGCCCATGTCTGAAAGGTTGGATTGAAGAGGTTGTTCTCAGGGGAGTGGGGAGTTCATTCCACCACTGGGGAGCGATGATGGAAAAACGACGATGGGAGGACCGTGGGCCTTTTATTCTGTTGGTGGGAGGAGCGGGGTGTCCAGATGTAGCAGAGCGAAGTTGTCGAGCGGGTTTGCAGGGTAGAATGAGGTCCTGGAGGTAGGTCAGGGCAGACTTTTTTGCGGCAGAAAAGGGGAGGGACAGGGTTTTGATCCGGATCCTGGCTGCAACTTTGGGAGGTTGTAGATCAGCCTAGCAGCTGCGTTTTGGATGAGCTGCAGCGGCTGAATGGTGCAGGCTGGGTGGCCTGCAAGGAGGGCATTGCAATAGTCCAGGCGGAAGAGCACGATGGCCTGGACAAGCAGCTGGGTGGAGTAGGTGGTCAGGAAAGGGTGGATCCTCCTGATGTTGAAGAGGAGGAATCGACAGGAGCGTGTTATCTGCGAGATGTATTTGCTGAAGTCAAGCCTGTTGTCGAGGATGACACCCAGGCTCTTCACAGATGTAGAGGAAGTTACTGTGGTGCTGTCAACAGTAACTGAGAGCTCTTGAAGAGGAGAGAGCTTGGCCAGGATAAACAGTAGATCGGTCTTGTCCAGGCTTTAAGTGGTTGGAGGCCATCCATTTGGAGATGTCGGCCAGGCATGCAGAGATCTTTTCGTTGACCTGGGGGGTGGAGGGAGGAAAAGAGAAGAGTAGTTGTGTGTCATCAGCATAGCAGTGGTAGGAGAAACCATGTGTGTTAATAACTGAATCAAGCGAGTTGATGTAGATTGAGAAAAGGAGGGGTCCCAATACAGAGCCCTGGAGGATGCCTGTAGTGAGGGGAGTGGGTGTGGAGGTAGAGCCTTTCCAGTAGACTTGGGAAGATCTACCAGTCAGGTAGGACCTGAAACAAGAAAGGGCAGTCCCAGAGATGCCAATCTCCGAGAACTTGGTGATAAGCAGCCGGTGATTGACGGTGTCAAATGCAGCGGAGAGGTCAAGGAGGATTAGGACTGAGGACAGGTTGGAGGCTCTAGTTGTGTGCAGGGTTTCAGTTGAGTGCCCGGCTCTGAACCCGGACTGGTGGGGATCCAGGAGGTTGTACTTGTGGAGAAAGGGAGACAGTTGGTTAAGTACAGCGCATTCAAGGGATTTGGATACAAATGACAGGAGGGATACTGGATGGTAATTGTTGATGTCAGATGGGTCAGAGGTAGGTTTTTTTAGCAGGGGGGTAACCAGAGCATTTTTAAGATCTGTGGGAACAATGCCAATAGTTAGAGATGAGTTGATGATGGAGGAGAGATATGGGGCAATCTCACCGGATACAGACTTGAGAGGGGTGGAAGGAATGGGGTCGAGAGGGCAGGTTGTAGCTCGGTGGGTTGTGATGAGTTGAAGAACTTCTGAGTCATTGAGTGTAGACAAGGAGGACAGGTGGTGGCTGGATGCCTTTCCGGTGGGTGAGGGTGTAGCTGGAGGAGTGAAGGAGTCCCGGATGCTGGACACCTTCTTCTTGAAGTGAACCCTAAAGTCCTCAGCAGAGAGAAGAGAAGGGGAGGGGGGAGGAGGGGAGAGAAGAGTGGAAAAGGTAGAGAAGAGATTGCGGGGGTTCGTGATGTTAGCATTGATTTTGTTATGGAAAAATGAGGACTTAGCTGCTGTTGTCGCAGCTGTGAATGCTGTCAAGAGGGAATGCAGTCAGCGGATCTAGATTTCCTCCACTTCCTCTCGGCGGCCCGCAGCGCAGCTCTATCAGAGCGGAGGGAGTCGGTCAACCATGGGGAGGAGGGCGACAGCCGTGATGTCCTGGAAATAAGGGGACAGGGAGCATCTAGAGATTGAGACAGACATGTATTACAAACAGCTGTGAGCAGCAGCACAGCACAGGAAATGGCAGACCACATCTGAGCATGACGCATGTCACAGACCCAACGTCTGCCACTTCTCAGAGCCCCCTGCCCCTCTACCGCCACCACTCCACCACATCACCACACCATCACATAACCACTCCACCGCACCACCACATCACGCCCCTGCAATTTTTCACACTGGCACAGAAGCGACCCACTGTCAGACTACAGAGTGTCTGTCGTGATTGATTTCACTTCACAGCAGCGGAGGGGAGGTGCAGGTGAACAAGGCCACTGGAATCGCTTCTAAATGTCAGAGGCTGATGTCTAAATGGGCGCAGGGCCGCAGATGCATCTGGGGCCTGAAAGGCAGTCATCTGTAGAGACAACCCTGCCATTACGGCCCATGAGCTAGAAGCTCCCGAACATGCTCTCCTACCCACCTCCTCTCATTCACACCCTCACTTTGGGATGGACCTTGTTATTAACTCGACATCGTGGTTGCAGGGTTGGACGTGCGTGCATTAAAATCAAGCTTTAATGTGTGACAGGGCTCAACAGGGAAATTGCAGGCTGCGTAAATGCTGGCTTGTGTGGAGAGCTTGGCTGGCATGGCATGGCCTGGAACATCAGCGTTGTGTCACTCGCTGTTTGAACACTGTGTGTAAACTGAGGAAATGCATCTTAGACATAGAGTGTGAAATGGGCCCGGTTGTAACTGTTAGGTGGCTCTCACTTTGCGAGTATGTGTGTGTGTGTGTGTGTGTGTGTGTGTCTGTCTGTCTGCACGTGTGTGTGTGTGTGTGTGTGTGTGTGTCTGTGCGTGTGTGTGTGTGTGTGTGTGTGTATGTGTGTGTGTGTGTGTGTGTGTCTGCACATGTGTGTCTATGTATCTGTGCGTGTGTATGTGTGTGTGTGTGCGTGTGTGTTATATGAAGACCTTTATTGATATTCACTGTGTTGTGTTGGTAAATGTTAGGGATGGGGTGGGAGGTCCTCTTACTCTGCGCTGCCAGTAACTGTTGGTCTCAGTTAGCCACATTGTGCTCTCTGAGTCTGTACTTTGTCATTGTTTTCCTGTTTATGGTGTATTCTCTTTTTAGGACCAATGGCATTTTGCTTTGTGTTATTGTCTGTGTGTCCCGAAGTGTGATGTCATTTTGTTGTTGTTGTGTTAAAATTTGGTTGATACAAATTGAAGTTTCAAATGAAGACTTCAGGCAATCCCTAAGCAATTAACCAAACCTAGACAAGCAGGTTCTATTCACAACTGAAAAAAATTGGTTTCCAAGTCAGCTGTTCACGACATCCCTCCTCCACCACCAGACAATCCCTACGCAATTCACCAAACCAAGACAAACCACACAATGAAACATCCCTTTACCACTTCATTTCTGTGTCAGCTGTTCATGGCATCCCTCCTCTTCTCCCCCATCTCCCCTCTTTTTCCTGTTCATGATGCCTAAGTAGGGGATCAACAACCGTGGTTCGTGGCCAAGTGCGATCCCCAAACACTAAGTACTGCTTTACCACTTCAGTTTCCATACCCACATCAACTGCAACCTCTATGCTTTGACTATATGCAGATTCTTATATAATGGTCTTATATCTGTAATCCTATCAACCGCAGAAAGTACTCTCCCGTGACATGGACATGCAAGCTATACACATCAGCCGCAACCTTCCCGCTTTGATTGTGTGGAAATTCATTTCTGCTGAATCGCCGCAGTCGGGGGGTGCTTTCCTGAAGCTGCTTTGGAATGGTAGGCGTTGGCAGCTGACTGAGGGGACTGTTTTCTTGACTCAGCTCTTGGCACGGCATGTCTGTGTAATGATAAGGGGGTCACCGTTTTTAAACAAATCCGGAATTTTATCGCCTTTTCTGTATGTTAATTAAAAGTGGGTACCGGCCTAATTCTGCCCTCCACACAATGTTCGCCACTTCGCTTTGAACTTGACGGCTGATTTTTCGCAGCCCCCTGGCACACGAGCCTGTGAGCCTTGTCTTCAGGGACCAGCATCCTGCTCTAATTATCTCTGCACTGTGATAGTTCCTCGCCAGTGGACATGATATGAATCCTTCACAGGCCTTTTTAAAGCATTACTCACACTAGTGGTACTCAGGCTTTTGAATGATGCCAGTTCCATTTTAAATGTGCGTAATTTTAAATTTGTTGACACTTGGTAGGGCGGTTTCTGAAAGTGGGTCTCGAGGCAACATCACTGCAATAATCTCAATACTCCCCTCAACCACGGCAATACCGATAAAGGGCACTTATGAGCCCTGATAATGGATACTAAAGATGGATGCTGGTGATGGATGCTCTGGCTCTAAAGCACTGCTCTCTCAGATGCATTTATAAGTATAACTATGTGTTTATCCCTGTTAACAGAGGGGCATATTGCCAAAGTCATGTGAAGGGGAATATAGTCTAATGGTAGTGAAGGAGTCTTAGTGTTCTAGCCCTGCCCCGTTCCCCGCCCGGTCCCCGCCTGCCTCGTTACTGCATCGCCGCCACCTGCCTGCTAGCTCACCTGTTTCCCATCACCTCGTCTGCTCTGCCCTTTATAATGCCCTGCCTGTTCCTGTCTCGTTGCTAGTTCGTTACAGTGTGTTTTACCTGTGTCTCGTTCCTTTTTAACTTCAGCTTGCTTGTTTTCCGACTTTGCTTGTGCCCCGACCTGAGTCTTGCCTGCCGCCTTGTCCTGTTGCCTGATATTCTGCCCGACTGGTTTCCGACCCTGCCTGCTCCTGGATTTTCCCCTCGGACTGTCTCTCTGGTTTTGACCCCGCCTGTTTCGTGTTTACGAGTCTGCCTGCCGGTTTGTAATAAATCGTTCGGAATCGAACTCCGTAGTCTGCGACTGAGTCCTTGTCCGTGCCTGACAGATTCCTGTCATTAACAAGCAATGTTACATGTGCAAACCTTTAACACTATTGCTCTGTTGTGTAAACAACCGCAGTTGTTTACTTGGTTCCAAAACCAGAATTTATTCTTGAAAACCCAGCAAAGCATTGCTTAAATTCCTCAAGTAAATCATAATCATAACAGCACTGAGGTGACAGAACACGCATTTAAATGAGAACAAAAAAAATATGTTCATTCTTTAATGAATATTTTGTAGATTTTCAAAATAACCAATAATGTTATTTAACAGTAACACAGTACATTAAAAACATATGCCTATATTTGCAAGGGTCACTCGATTGCCTTGAGCCTCTACTGAGAACTGTTTTAATTTACGACAGTGAACAGTAAGCCTTCAGCTGCGACCGATCCTCGACTGGAACTGCTCTGGAGTCATGTCATTGTAAGCATCATCCATTGCCTCTGGGGGAGTGTGGGTGGGATGCAACCGCTAATGGGTTACAGATGGGCCCGGGACTACTCTCACGGCTATCACTGTCCGAAACAGCAACAAATGTGCCCTCTTGACCCTAACGCACCCTCACAAGGTTGTCCAAGAAGGTCAGGGGAGGGATGTCATTGCATTTCACTGTATTATCTAATCATATAGCTCACCGCACATAGTGGTGTTGCTAACATGCTGTCCTGGGACTTCAGTAAATATGCACTGGTCAACGATGCTGCGGTCACACCTTCATTGCCTTTGCCAGGTTGAGTCCAGTCTCATCAATAAAGACAAATTTATGAGATCCAGCCCTGCGCCTAGGACCATGACTCACTGAGAAGATTTCGCTTACAATGATTTATAAGTGCAGTGAGTATACAATCAATACTGATTACTCTAAAACATAAGAACAAACCAGACTTGTATGAAATGCCCTACTATTTAGTAATGTAGGCAAAACAATACAGTAAATTTCAGCTGAACTTACTCGCATCTGCATTACCCTGGGAGCATTTTTCTGGAAAGGTGCAAAGTAGATTTGGCTCATTGAAACCTGGTTCCTTTTCAGAATATGTGCAATTTCAAGCACGGATGCTCTGTACTCCCTAAAATGTCCCACTCTTCCCTGTTCTGCTGTGTTTGATTTCATTTAGCCAAATGGCATTCCTTTCTCCCGTCATCTCTCATGTCAAATAAAAATATCAATAGCCACTAGCGACTACTGGCAACAGAAATTAACAAGAAATATTTTGAAAAATCAACGTATGCAAAAATTTGAAAATTTATATTAAGGCGAAAAAGTGATTTAGGTGGGAGTGTAATTACCTTATCATTTTGTTTTTTGTATGTAGTCAATTTAAAATGCATTCAGTGGTTTGAAAACACTTGCATTTTTGTAATTCATTTTGGATTTTTGAGTTAAGGGTTTTGAAAACTGAGCGCATAGCTTTGAAAGTCGAACCAATGCAGTTGAAAAAAAAAAATGAATACACTGTCTCAGTGTTGAAGTCTTTATGTGGAATGCACAGAATGGAGATGTTCAGGCTCTTCTCTTTGTTGGCTACGTGACACAAAGCAGCAGGAGAAACAGGCAGCTATTGGCTAAGTGAAATACAGTGACAGGCGAAATTAGGCCCGGAAAAAAAACGTCTTCTAAACTGTATATCTGAATAATTAAGTCAGAGCTTGTTGGGTGAAACAAGGAGCTTTGCGATCCTCATAGCAGCTAAGTAATACACTAACATCCATCCATAAAACACTCATTAAAAGAGACACACTTATAAAATAAGACTCATTAAATAAAGAGGTGGTTGATGACACGTCACCCTTAAATTTGGCAAACAGTACAAACACCACTTTGTGCAGTTACAGCGAGGAGGTGATTGATCTGCTCTTTCAAAAAGCTCCAAAGAACATACCATATCAATGGTATTTACCAGATACAGTCATGGCCAAAAATATTGGCACCCCTGCACTTCTTTCAGATAATGCACCACTTCTCCCAGAAAATTGTTGCAATTAAAAATTCTTTGGTACTCACATGTTTATTTCTTTTGTTTGCATTGGAAAAACACAAAAAACAGAGAAAAAAAGCCACATTCCACACAGAACTCCAAAAACAGACTGGACAAAATTATTGGCACCTTTTCAAAATTGTAAGAAATAATTGGATTTCAAGCATGTGATGCTCCTTTAATTTGTATTTAAACTCACCTGTGGCAAGTAACAGGTGCTAGCAATATAGAAATCACACTCGCAGACAGAAAAGTTGACTCAGCCTTTGTGTTGTGTGTCTGTGTGTACCACACTGTGCATGGAGAAAAGAAAGAAGAGCAAAGAGTTCTCAGAGGATTTGAGAACCAAAATTGTGGAAAAGCATGGACAATCTCAAGGCTACAAGTCCATCTCCAGAGATCTTAATGTTCCTGTGTCCACTGTGCGCAACGTCATCAAGAACTTTACAGCTCATGGCACTGTAGCTAACCTCCCTAGATGTGAATGGAAGAGAAAAATTGATGAAAGATTGCAAAGAAGGATTGTCCGAATGGTGGATAAAGAACCTTGATTAACTTCCAAACAAATTCAAACTGACCTGCAGACACAGGGTACAACAGTGTCAGCTCACACTATCTGTCACCATCTGAATGAAATGGAACGCTATGGTAGGAGACCCAGGAGGACCCCACTGCTGACACAGAGACATAAAAAGCCAGACTGGAGTTTGCCAAAACTTACCTGAGGAAGCCAAAATCCTTCTGGGAGAACGTCCTGTGGACAAATAGAGCTTTTTGGTAAAGCATGTCATTGTTCTGTCAGAAAGCTGGGTCTCCATCAGAGGTTATGGGTCTTCCAGTAGGACAATGACCCAAAGAATACTTCAAAAAGCACCCAGAAATGGTTTAAGACAAAGTGCTGGAGAGTTCTGAAGTGGGCAGCAATGAGACCAGATCTAAATCCCACAGAATACCTGTGGAGGTCTCAAAACAGCAGTTGGGAGAAAGCACCCCTCAAATCTGAGAGACCTGGAGCAGTTGGAAAAAGATGAGTGGTCCAAAATTCCAGTAGAGAGGAGTAATAAACTCATTCATGGTTGCAGGAAGCGATTGATTTCAGTTATTTTTTCCAAAGGGTGTGCTAACAAATATTACGTTGAGGATGTCAATAATTTTGTCCAGTCTGTTTTTGGAGTTCTGTGTGGAATGATAACAGATTTGGCTTTTTTTCTCTGCTTTTTTGTGTTGTTCCAATGCAAACAAAAGAAATAAACGTGAATACCAAAGCATTTTTTATTGCAACAATTACAATATTTCTGGGAGAAGTGGTGCATTATCTGAAAGAAGTGCAGGGGTGCCAATATTTTTGGCCATGACTATACACCATTCCAGATAGCTGCAATTGATAGTGCACATATAAGATGTACGTGAGACACTCTGAGTGAGAGTGTCTGCTTACTAAATGTAAATGTAAATATATTTAAGGCCATCCACTTTGTACAAAATACATAACAGACATTGACCACAAAACATTTTCAGTCTCTAACCTTTGTGTTTTCTGAGAAGGTGGGAAATGTCACTGTTTGTTTTGGTCACAAATTAAATAGACACTTTAGTATAAAGAGTGAGAAAAGGTTCAAAAATCCTCAAAACAGACTGGGTACACCCACTTTAACTGCAGTTTCAACCCGCTCAAGTTATACTCAGAGTGTGCTTGTAACCTGGTCAACCTGGCCTGATTACATTTCCATTTGATCTCACTCTAGTGTAAGTCACTGGAGAGACATCCTTTTTCTCAGACCTGGTTTGAATGAGTCACAGAGAAACAGACCTGATGTAATGAGCCACAGAGGAAATGACCTGAACGTCCATTTTATCACTTTTATCACTTCTTTCCATTGTCTCTTCCTCGTAGATTGTGCGTCATGTAGCTTAAGAGAGCTTCTGCCATGAGTATGTTCAGCAGCACTGCTGACTGTAACCACTACTCCACACCACTGCCCACAACCCTCAGGTCCACAGTGTGGCATTTTAAACACTACCACATACTCGTGTCCACAATCCTCAGGTCTAGAGTTCAGAACTTTAACCGTTACTCCATACTGCTGCCCATGACCCTCAGGTCTAGAGTTCAGAACTATAACCTCTACTCAACACCACTGCCCACAACCCTCAGGTCCAGTGTTTTCATAATCAGTTGTATTGGTTGTATTGCACAGGGTTTGTATGGACAGTAAAGATGAGCACGAACAAAGATGAGAACACACCTTGATTGGCAAGCGTCCTCCAGCAATCAGCAGCGAGCACTCCCCTTGTCCAAGAATCCTACTGTATAAGGGTGACACCTTCAGGCAGGCTGCAGAATCAGAGCAGAGGTTCAACATCGACGGCATTCTTCTGTATGATTGTGTTACTTTTTTGAAACGTGAGTTTTTGAAACGTGAGTTTTTGAAACGTGAGTTTAGGCATGCCTAATCTTATTCACCTCATCTGCTGGCAGAAAATACACTCTGCATGATTTAAGGAGTGTTTCTGTGGTGCCCATGGCTGTACTCGTGGGCTCATTTGCATGAATTGCATGCAATACTGCACTCATGCAACTCACCCACCTGGAGCTGGTGTGACTAAGCTGCTGGAAATCTTCACACACCACATGTCCTTTTTTATTCACTTCAGACTGCAAAGTGTGTCAGGGGTCCTAAGCCTCAGATCACTGAACCCCAGAGAAAACAAATTCCCACAATGCAGTTACTGGAGCAGAGAGGCTCAGTGCCTAACCACACCTTATCAGAGGAATGGAATTCAGCACAAGCTATAACATGTCACCTGTTATAAACCCCTATAATGTTACTAAGGCAATGAGGTAAAAAAAAGGAGATTTAATCACAAGGACGGGTCATAAGTGGCATATGTGGGCACAGAAAAGCTCAGAGAAGAAACGCAGACTGAAATCGAGGCACACACTCAAACGGCCAAGTTCCCTGTGTTTCTCTGAGTTCACATGCATTAATCCAGCTATGTCTGAGTGCTGCTGTGGATTGTCCAAACAAGTCACTCTGCTTTTTTTCTCAATTGCTTTGACACATTTTTGAACGGAGATTCTTACTGTAACAACCAAAAACTCTTCATATCTATTCCATCCAGCGACATACAGGACCTAGTGCTGCCAGCTCCATTCTGTTATCCACTGCGGCTGCTTGCCCACAGCCTTTTATGTTGTGAGGCAATAATAACTCATGATGTTCCTCTGAACACATCTGGGAAAAGTGATACCAAAATGTTATGACACAATGTTGTCATTACCTACTTTCCCTGAAGAGGAATTAGCACTTGAAATAAGGCCTTACTGGAAATAGCTGCATTTAACGAAATGAGCCGGTTGTGTATTGCTTTTTGTATGTCTTGCACTTTGTCACTTTGTGAATCTTTAGAAAGATTTTTCAGAACAACTGAAAAAACTATAACTGATTCAAGCAGGGAAATTAGTTAATTTGTTGTACACATTCACTCTGCATTTTAATTTTCAGTAAAAATTTTCAATAAAATACACCCCCAAAGGAGTCTCTATATCAGTCAAGCAGTAAAATTTTATTTGGCAAAGAGCCTTTTACAATTAGGCTATCACAGAACACTATTTCCGAAGAGAATACAAAAAGACGAAAAAAAAAAAACGGGTCATCGAATAGAAAAAAAATTAAAACATTTTTCCTGATAAATTCCTGTGAATATGCAACTCCATGAGCCAGTAACATTTCCACAAATACACTAGGTCTGACCCAAAAAGCATTGCCATCTAAATGATGCCAAAATATGCTAGACCGGGAGACACTGCCGTGAACAAACTGGACACGTTGTCTCTACGCTTCATTTCCCCTTAGATGACGAAAGGTACGGAGTATGTTACCTCAGGTTTTTTTGAGTGCTACAAACTGATACAATATTATATTTGAGGACCTTTGACTGTTTCATACGTATGTATTTTGCTGTTTGCACCATCAACCAACGTTTCCAAATGTCGGTTAATGTCGGGTACTCTCACGACTGACGAACATAAATTTAAACGCGATCCTGAAATATAATCATCGAATCCTCTACCTACTGAAAGCACATCTTGTTTTGTAAGTTGCTAAGAGGGTGAAACTTATTCAAAAGGCAGTCTGGTGACGTTTTTAACAGCACATCGTAACTTTTATTTTCATTCAATATTAATTCAAGATTAATTGCAGTTGTACAAAGTTTGCTGATTGTGCACTTGTGCAGGGCAGTAATACAAGTGTTCGAAGCAGCATTAACGACGTTTAATATTTTTTTCATTTACTTTAATATCATCGAGATATTTAATTCTGTATACTTTTTGTAAACCTTCCGCGACAGCTTTGAAATCGTATTATATGAATATTAATATCCGATGGACAGAAACTGAACACACAGTAATTAGGAGACTGGGAAAAACTTCATTACCTTCAAAATGTAGCGTCCGCAGCGCAGTGTGGGTTAACTAGCGGACGATCGGACCGTCGAGATAATCCGATGGTGTTGAGCCAGGGGCACTTGCTGTGTTCACGTTCAGAGTAAATGTTGTTGTTCGAATGGAGACTTCACTGTGCTGTAGCTGTGGATCAGTGTAAAAAAGTGTATCATTCATACACTATTCTGATTTATAAATTGAATGATTTGTATAGTGTAATCTACAACAAAATCGGATTTTCTATAGTCTCTTAATCTCTGTTTTTAGGATCCCGCAGGCTTGGAGACAATCCTACCAATATCTGATATTCTACTACTACGATTCCAATTCCATTGCTTAAAGATTCTTGCAATTCCAGTTCATGAAAAGTTCTCCTCTTCATAAGATCTGAATTGATGTCATGAATTTCACTTACCATTGCAATTAATCCATAAGGCAAAATAGGCAGGGCAAACAAAACTGATTATATTTAGAAGAAACGTTAACATTGGTGACATAATCATAAATAATTTTTCTATCAAGCCTGTGCTTCCATATAACTGTATATCATTTAGGAATTTTACCATGAATAAGATAAAAAAAACTGAAAGATGTTGTCAGTTCATAAAATGCTATAATTTATGATGAATTATGGCCTTTTCTGTATACACAGTTAAGTTTTACAAGTCAGATCATTCACAAGTTACGCACTTACAATTAAGAATTGTATGTTATAATACATACATGGTTCCATATGTATATATTTGTTTCTGCATAGCACTCTTTACGAACTGTAATTTAATGTGACATGATTGGTCAAAATGTTTCAGTTTCATTGCATCATGGTGTAGGAGCCCAACAATTGTAAAATTCTCTCAAAGTGCTTCTTCCACTTCCATTTATTGTGAAATGGCCATGCTCTCGTAGATACTTTTTTTACTGATTCATGGGAACAGATCCTTGCCAATAAGATGTGGCAACATCCGATGAACAAATCCAGACTTGACCACAGAGCAGAGGCTGGTGATACCTTTCTCCATCATCATCGTTTGTCATGTTTTGTAATGTTCTGTCTTTGTACAAGTGTCAGGTGATACCAGCCTTGATCTACAGTCCAACAGTTTTCCATACAAATTTGTTGGTTTTTTTTTTTTCCGCGTTTTATCCAAGCAGCCTTAGTTCCCACACAGAGAAGCTCTTACAGGAGCTGGAACCCTATTCTCCTCAGTAAGGTCTGAGTTCTAAGGTTCTAACCCTCCCTGTTCCAGTAAAGTATCCTCAGTTCTACATCTTTAACTTTCTCCTCAGTAAGGTAAGAATCCTGAAGAGTGTGGTCTCATTAAATCAGCAGACTGACTGATGAATTTAGTAATCACACAACATATACACTGGGTAACATGAATTTTTATTGGTCATTTTATCATTTTATGAATACAAAAGATAGTTCATCTCTATTTACACAATTAGGATAAAAATAAAACATTTAAAGCCCACTACATTCATTATCTTGTACACACACACACATTATTCTACATATACAGCAGTCCAACAACACCAACATCAATAAAACCCCAAAACAGTCTTTGATTGGTCACAGAATGATTCCATGGGCAGTTTCAGAAGCGAAACGAGTGTTTCTGGATTCTTAGGAGTCGGGTGGTTAACTACAGTTTCTGTTTTACAGGAGGCAAATTCCATTCATTTAACTGGAATGGCAAATTAATGCAAAAGATGCAGTAGGAGATGAAAACAAATCACACCTATGAGGAAGTCTACATACAAGCCATACCCGACAACAGTCCTCAGACACAGCATGATAACAGAAACAGTCCCATAGGGACATGCTGTGGGACACAGAATGTATTACAAACACATACACTTGTGCACAAAGCCTGTCCTGTCAGACTTTCATGCAATCTCAGGCTGGCAGTCTATCTGCCACAACGTAACAAAGGGAAGGGTGGGACTTTTAGTAATAGGTTCTGGAAGTGGGCAGAGCCCGGGAAGAGGACATTCCACACAACCCACATTTGCCCCCCCCCAGTGAGCTCTAACCCTCAGAAGAGTTGACGTGTTTAGGCTGGAGCTAACGCAGGGCATCACCACAGAAGTAACGTGTTCAGTCTGGACCTTCACGTGTTGTCGGCGAGTTGGTTTGTTCAGTCGGGGCGGTCACACATTGCATCAGCACGGAGACGGCGTGTTCACAGTTGGGATGGCGGCACGTCTGGCACAGAGATTATTGTGCCATTAGCCTTTGCGCAGTCATGCTTGCAGCCAAGCCGTCTGCTCGTTATCCCTCGGGACAGGAACCTGTTTCATTTTCAAAGAAGAAGAGTGTTTTGGTGTGGTGTGTCTCCCATGATGGTAATGGACGCAAACAGAGCTTTTAATGTTTAAGGCATTAAGCCACTGCTTTGAAACTGCTAATGATCTGAATGTAGTGACTATTTTTTATGTAGCTTTGAAGTGAGGCTTCATATGTCAATACAACTGAAAGTGAAGAGGAAATTCTTACCTTTGAGCTGGGACATGGCCTCCAGAACTTGATCAGGACCAAAGCAAATATCACGGCCAAGACCAGCAGAACAGAACTGACCGCGACCGAGGCTCTCAAGTCTGTACCCACTCGCGTCTCGTTTATGGGATTGCTGGGTGAGGCATCTGCTATGAGAGGACAGAAACAGCTCCATAAAGCAGCAACACCCATAGCTCAGGCTAGGGGGCTCTCCTGCTCGTCTTGGCTCAGGGTAAATGAACCTTGTCTGAATCAGTCATTGCTGCGTGTGGGGTGAGGGGTGTAGCATAGCTCTGTAGTGGCTGTGGGCCTCTGCGCCTGTGGCCTCAATGACTGTTGTCTCGACAATGTTACCTCGGATGGCCGCCGCGGTTCAGTGCTCTCTGTATATTTTAACTCATGTTCATTGTGCAATAGCTGTTCATATATACCAGATTCATTCCAAACTTATTCCACGTGTCCTTGTAACACTACTGTTGTTTGGTATTCGTTGTTGTCACTTTGACATTGTATGCAAGCACTACAAGAGACACTGGAACCGCAGTCAAATTTCATGTATGTGTAGAAGCGTGCTTGGCAAATAAAGTCTGATTCTGATATACTCACCGTGAGGGCACGTCTGAGTGATGTTGATCTGCAGCGCGGGGTTCTCCACCACACACAGCAGTGAGCCTACGCTAACACTGAGGTTCAGCGTGCTGCTCAGGTTGTAGAGACCGGTGACTCTGTCTTGGCTGGCCTTCTTCCTCTGGAGGTCCTCGGGAGCGGGCTGTCCGTCCAGCTGCCAGTGGATCCGGCCCTCGGGGTAACCCCCCGCGGCCGCGCAATGGTACCCCCCAAGTCCAGGACCCAGCGCGGAACACTGGACAGCCGGGCTGTAGTTTGCTGAAACACAAGAGAGGGTAAGGGGTGACAAATTAAATGAATAGGCGAGCGGTTCATCTTATGAGTGAGTGAGGGAACGAATGAGTTAGTCAGTGAGTGAAGGTATCAATGAGTCAGTGAGTCAGTGTCTGAGTCAGTGATTGATTTGGTGGCCCCCTTAAAATGAAAGTAAATATACAACATATGATCAGACTTAAGTGCACTATTCAATCACTATATACATTCCCAGGCATACACATGAACTGTGCAGTATTCGGATGCTTACCGGTAACTGACAGGCTGACTTCAGATTTAGCAAGCCCTTCACTGTTATGGAAACAACTGTATATGTTCTCATCCGCTACAGACACCCGAAAGAGCAGCAGCGAGCAGTTCCCAGGATTCTCAGGGAACAAAAGGCGGGTCCTGCCCTGGAACTGGGCGGCTGCGTGAGACTTGCTATCAGACTTTTTATCTTCGATGTAATGATCCACAATGGTGTGTTCACCAATCTGCCAGACGACATAGTTCTTGTTCGACGGACAGGAACAGGGCAACAGTACGTCCTCCCCAACCATGGCATGTCTGGAGATCTGTGTGCAAGCTGTGTCAACACAATTGTGCAGAGGAAAGAGTTAGTGATCTGAAATGAAGGTCAGAGGCTATGGATTGCACTTGGCATGTGCTGCTGTTTGATCCAACCTACTGTACTTTGCCTTCTAGCTGTACAGTGTGTGAAATGGGTTGCACTGTCTTTCTTGTAAAAAAAATGAACCTCATAAAGGCTACAGTTTCAATGGGAACTACCTGGCTAAGTTATAAAATAACAGACGTGAATACTGAGTATGTTTTCTTGCACATTTGTCTTACACCCGGACTGGGCCATACAGCCCAGATTCAATCCCAGCCACATCAGAGGTTCACAATAACCAGAAAATAACAGTGCCCAAGGTTCACATGTATGCCTTCAGGCAATATTCCAACTGCCATTCCAAACAGGTAGGGTGGAGGGGCATAAAAAAGAACAGAGAGCGTGTAGGAACACACAGGGAAACTGATTGTTTATCAGTAAGGCTTAACAATGAATGCCCCCGGAATGAATATGTGGAGGTAGCAACCCAAGTCTCACACTCTGCAGTTTCATTGGTTTGCATGTGATGTTAATGGTGGAGAAGTGACAGACTGAAATGAAAGCTCCTCACTGGTTTCACTTCCTCAGTGTGACGACTATCCCACACTCGCGCACCTAAATGTGCACATACACAAACACTAACACACATAAACATAACATACACATGCGCACAAACACGTGCCATACACACACAATCACACGCATGCATACACACATTTACATTTTAATGAGTGAGAGAACTACCTAGGCAGTTCGTCACCTCAGGTGAACCATGCTTACAATGGGAATACCATAGTAATTATGCACCTAAGCAGGTAGCTGTCAGGAATATAGCAACTGATTCCTGGGTTGGCAACCAGATGGCCACATAACTTCCTGCATTTTCCATGACTCATTTAGTTAATGTTTTTCACCTGTGTTGATTAGTTATTGTTTTACACCAGTGCTCTTCTTTCTATTTAAGCCCTGCCCTTTGTGTACTTGCTTGCTTGCCCTTGCACCAAGCCTGTTATGTATCTCCTGAGTGTCCAGTAAAGGTAACTTTATTTTATTTGAACTAAACCTCTTGTGTCGGGGGTCATTCTGAATTTGGGTTTGCCCTGCTCCTTGTCGCAGTCACGGAGAAGATCTTGTACACAGCCGAGTGCAATGTGACGTGGAGACAAGGATCTTCACCAATAAGGAGGATGCAAACTCAAATCCCTGTAACTTCTGCTGTACCCATGTGTGAGGTGCTTTACATTAATGACTTAATTCATCCCTAAATGCATATTTGTGCTTCCAGACTACTAAGTGGCATTGCATGCCCAGTAATAGAAATGTGAGTACTTGAAAGTGCTTGTATTTGTGTTTTAGGTACTTATATATTGTATTTTTAGGCATCCATATATTGTTAGTATTGCATGTTAGTATTTACTGTATTGTCTAATTGTCAATAGGTCTGATTTTAAACTACATGTAAGGCCTTTACTCATCAATGGTTTTGAGGTTTGTTCACAATATAAAAGCAGAAGATATGCACCACTGACAGATGCTTTAGAGGTCTAAAATAACAACAGACTTACCAGCAATGAGTGAAGAGGCAATTACAATCCATCCTGCCCCTATGCTCATTCTCATCCTGCAAAAACAAACACACACACAACCACATCAAGACCAGCTGGAGGAACTTGGAGGGATATTACTGCAAGAGAACAGCCTAATTCTCTATTTTCCTGAGCTATCCTAGCATGTTTTGAAAAAGTGAGAGATAACTAACCAATAAAACAGCTTCCAGAACCTTACTACTCTCCACTGTATTTATTATTTTATTGCAGTATTGTATCAATTTAAATATGCATGGCCGCAGCCCATGAGACATAGGGGAGACAGACAAGACTTCTTAAACTCAACAATCATGATTAGCTTGTCAGTGTAACTAAGATCCTTTTTACATGAGAGCATAAATAGTTTAATGATGAGAACACGCCTCCAGCCCTGCTAGGCTCATCAGTTTGTCTACAAACTAGAATCCACTGAGTGTAGAACTGCGTCAAGCCTGGTCTTGAACACTCTAATCTCTGCTTCCTCTGCGAATTCTGGAAAGCTGTTCTATGAATTTATAACTCTCTGATGTAAATAATATTTCCTAATATCAGAATGAAATTGACCTTTAACTATGTCCCTGGAGACAGAACTCATCTCACAACAGCTACTGTATTCCAACTTATTTATCCCTTTTAAAAATTTCGAGTTCAAGTTCAATCAAGTCTCCCCTGACCCTCTACATTAAAAAAGTATCTTCATAATTTATGTTCCATACTTATAATCTGTCTTGGTGCCCCTCTGTACTTTTTCAAGAGCTTCTATGTCCCCCTTACAATGCAGTGTTCAGAAGTAGACACGGTACTACAAATGTGGTCTAAAAGGCATCATACAACATTAATATAATCTATTTGTATGGCTTCAGAATAAGGTCTAAATCAATTTTTCCTATATGGTGCCTAACTGTGACAGCATTACAGTATCCCACATACCTTACAGTTCACTCCACAGATATGCATTTGATTATAACAAAGAGAATAGCTGTACCGTAAAATCAGTTGCTGTCTTGTTGAAATTTGAATTCCTTCATGTGGAGGACGAAACTCACTCGAATAGACGATCCTTATCTAAAATGAAACTAGTTTCACCTGGGTGAATGACCGGCGCATTTGAGTCATATTTCATGAAATAATGTTGTGCTCTACAGCGTAACTTGGATCCAGTCAAACTGTCCTGCCTATTATCATGACCTCGCGTGCGACCTTGCCGCTGCTACCTGTCACGCGGTGAAGGGGTCCACTGTCCATTCTGAAGGACATTTGCGTTTATGCATGTGCATTTGAGTGACCCCTTTCGCTTTCATAAACATTCCATGTATTTATTATGTCTAACACACTTTCTTTTTTTTATTATTTTGTGGGCATGCTTTTGTTTATTCAGTTTTCCGTACAGCAAATCACATTCTTAAAGGATTTCGATACATATGAATGATGCCAATAAATACATCATATCGTTCAATACAGATAAAGCAAACGTCACCTGAACTATGATCGCGTAACATATGTGAGACCACCCTATTAGAAGTTTAGTATCCGCTGCATACATTTGAGGGCTTAGGCTATCCCTCAAGATTAAATCCTGCCGAGTACGTCTGACACAAACTGTGAAAGCAAAATGCCGACATACCAGTAAGTCTCCATTTTCTGTCCGAAGAACGAGGCGTTATACTACCGCTGCATAAAACGTGAATAAAATGGGAAGCGCAATCCGTGAGGTGTAGTACAACCCATGAGGGCTGGAATCTTATTGCGCGGGCAATGCGCCGACCCTCAACCCCGCCTCGGTTTGTGAGCTCAGCGAGAGGCATTTCCTGATTGAGAACATTCTTCAGTGTTGACTTGACATGGTACATCGGTCAGATTGATTCAGCATGGGCTAAATACAGCGGAACATAAATCCTGTAAGGAAACACTCTGCTCCTCCTCAAGTCCCCATGATCAGTTTAGGTTGAATTCAGAATACTGCTGACGCCGTTGCAAAAAATGCGCGTGCAAAGGTTTTAATCCCATTTAACAAGACAGTCACACTGTCGAGGAGAAATATTTTTATGCAGAGAAATACTAGTGCAAAAACTAAATAGGAGTGTAATAGTGTAGTGAAAGTAGAGACCACACTCAGACCAGCAGACACACACTAGCGCTGTTTCGACGCTAAAATTGTGTGCCTTTTTACTGTACGTTCTTATTCCCCATGAAAAACAACCGTAAAGTATTATTTAGATTTAGAAAGGTCAGAGACTACATACAACACGTTTTCATATATGTCGGATATCTTCATTCCTGCTTTTTGTTGTGTGTATGTTCAGATTTCTTGATACATACATTTTTATACATTGCTATATGGCTCTGCCAGGAGTGGAATCCACAATAGTCCTCCTAGGATATTTTTAAACGCTGGAGGGAATCTCTTGGTACTTGCCCACGGATTTTGACGGTTTTCCTCATGGCAGACACTGCTGACACGTTGGCGTTCAAATTTTCCTACTTCCCCTTTGCTGAGCACACTCTTATTTTGCGCTTGAGCCCGTCACCTGACTTTGATTCCTCCTCTGGTGTGTTCCTTCATAATTGGAACGCTGATCAGGGAAACACACTTCACATCCTCAACCAAGTTTTTTCACCTTGTAAACATACCCGCAGGTGTACGCACATCACACCCCTCTAAACGCAGCTGAAGTGAAAATTATTCAAGTAATACATTACACTTTTCAAGGGAAAAATGGTCCTTTCTTCATGTTTCCCCCTATTAATTATAAGCAATGATAAATACGGATAAATATATTTTTTTTACTTCTGTAAATACACTTCAAGTATTGCATGCTCTAAGTGGAGTGTTTGTGTGTTTGGATTACTTGAAGAGAAAAACGTTTCCTGTAATGTCGGACATGAAACAAACAGATGACGTTCACGATCACGTTCAGCTTGTTAAAGATGAACACTGAATGTTTAACTGTCAGTTTTACAGTGGCCATGGGTGTCACACCAGATCTCAGCTGGCCAAATGAAATGGAATCTCAGATTTGACCAATCTGGCAACCCTATACTTCTGAAATGTAGGTCAAACCTCAAGGATTACCCTATTTGCTTAGTCTGCATTCTTTCCAGGCACTTGCGTAACTGACATTTGCATTATATTTGCTTATACAGCTAGATATTAACTGAAGTTGTTTAGGTTTCAGTCTCCAGCAGCAGCACACTAATATCACTGTTTTAAATGGTCAGTCTAGTCTAACAACACAGGTGACCATATGCAATGGTCAGTTATTTCCAAATACCAAAATAAGCCCAGACACTAATGGGATCTGTGATTGGTTCAGCTGAATTGGCCCCGAGAGAGAGGAGCAGGCAGACCCCTGCACACACACAAACTGTCATCCCCCACTGTGAGTAGGTCTGTACTGCCCCCCTTGGGTTGTTCACTGCACTCATACAAATAGGCCTCTCCAAATATCACTGTCACACTTTGCCATGCAGCCACCAACGGTGCTCAAAACTGAGGTAACAGCGCAAAGGCTGGGTGATCATTAGCAGCACAGCCTTCACCAGCTCAGTCAGGGAACAGGCCCTTCTCATCTGAATAAGTGGTTTGCTTGTTTGACAGGACAATTGAGCTGAAGACATACCCGCAAGCATCGAGAGTTTCCTTTATTTTGCCTGTTGAGAGTCCGTTGACCAACAATAACCACACAAAACGGATCATCCAGGATACTGGGGTGTTTATGCTTTCTCCCATTTTGTGCAGCCCTTTTTTTGGAATCAGAAGTTGTACGTTAGGATTGTCTTAAAGTGACAACCACTGCAGTCTCACAGGAGCTCAATGAAGGTGCAACACAACTGAGCCTAGCGAAGCCCCAGGACGATGACTTTAAGGAGCAGGGGACATGTGCAGCCTTGCATTTAATTTCATTGATGAAACCCCCACAACAGCTTCTTCTTAACCCTGTGTTTGCCAAGCCACACACATTACATGCATCGATAAATACAGCTGATGTTATCGGTACTAGCAATGACAATCCAGCCACAGAAGTCACCAGGACACCCACAGCAGCTGAATCAAACAGCGCCTCTCCAGCAGCATCCCACTCAAGCAGCCAGATCTCACCCTCACTTGGATCCCGTGTTTGCAAATTTACTGGACTCTCTTGCAAGGGCTCTGGCTTGCTCCATACACTTTGGCCATGAGGTGGGAGTGTTGTATCACTCCGTCTCTCCATATATTAGTCTTCAGGTTATTCAGCCTTTTGCTTATGTGTTGTACATGGAATCCCAGGTCATGACCCCAGCATGGTTATAGGGTACAGATTCAGTGGATGGTCACTGCACTGCTGATTGACAGGGTCATTAATCTACTGAAGACGAGTCTATATGAAATGGGACACTTCCTCTATCTGAAAAAGGAGTGGAAGCAATCAAAACTACAGACTGAACAGAAGTATATAGAAAGAAAAGAGTCCAAGTCACTGAGCTCACATTCCCCACAGGGTCAGCGAAAGAAAGCAGGCTGTGTTTGTGTTCTCACTCACTTTCACTGGGAAATCACCCCGAATACTACCTACATTTTGCTACACCCTGACAAACACACACCAACATACTGAAACACACACACACACACACACACACACACACGCTCCAACATACACTCATACACACACAGTCACTGGTCTAATTGGCATCACATGAAGAGTGGGCAGAGCCATAACATCCTACTCTTTCAACACTCTGTAAAAGTCTCTCCATTTCGGCCTTTATAGGTGTCAATTAAAGCAATCTATCATTGTTAATCTGTCAGTGTCACCTCTCCCCTTGGCTCGGGGTAAGCCAACAGTGACTGTACATTCCAGCTTGTACAGCTTTGACACAAGCCGGATGCAGCCACATGTGTGTGTTTGTAAATTGTGTGTAAGCATGAGTGTCTGTGAGTGTATGCGTGCGCATGTCTGAGTGTGGACTGTGTGCATGTATTAACGTGTGAGTGTACATTGTGTATATGAGGCTGTGTATATTTGTGTGTGGGTGTGTGGATGTGGGGAGGTGTGTGTGTGTGTGTGTGTGTGTGTGTGTGTGTGTGTGTGTGTGTGTGTGTGTGTGTGTGTGTGTGTGTGAGTGTGTGTGTAACAGCCCATTGATCATCATACCTTTCAGACCATTCCCCAGGTATCTTCCCTGTGTGGGGTTTCCCAGAGCTCTGACAAACCCCGTATTGTCACCCTGACAAGGCCTCAGCACCGCTGACACATTCAACTGAATTGTAGGTAAAAAGAACAGCACAAGCCATAAATATCCATAAACACCATAAATCAGATCATCAGAATCAGTACTAATGACACCAAAGGAAAACTGTTTATTTCGAGAACCATCGATTTTTCAGTAGCGACCTGGAGTTTTAATACATGACGTGTTTAATGTCTGACTTGTCTGTGTGTGCATAAGACGGAGGGGGACGAAAGTCATCGTTTCCAGGGAAATTATGTAAACAATGCAATGGAATAGGTTGTTTTCAGGCAACAACAAAGTCAGAATTTTGTTGCAGCCCAAACTCAATATGGACACCATTTCACATGCACGTGCATACAGGCCCATGCGCATAGGCACACACAGGTGTGCTGTAATGGGCAAGATGAGGGGACCCCAGGGGATCTGGGAGCCCCAGAGAAGACAGACAGCAAACCCCCAGTGACGGGAGTGTGTTTTGGCAGTGATACGAGCGTGTTACCGTGAGAACCCTGCTCCATGCCCAATTTTAAACCACCCCCTTCCCTTCATGCCTCGGGTATAATCTGCCGGGGAGATCACACGGGAACCACAGACTGAATCACCGAGATCAAAGGTTGTCAGTTACCTTCCAATCACTGGCAATTTCAACAGCAACATGAAGAGGTGCTGCATCCTCAGAACAAAAATTTGACATCCTGGATTGAATTAGATAATATAGTATAATATACTACTATACAGGGTAGTACATCCAGACAGTAAGACACAGGTTTAATACAAATTTGGGATTGATTTAGACAGTAAGGGGCAGGTGTACTTCCCATAGTTTTATAGGCAGTTTTAGTTTGAGATTAGCATTAGTCAATTTGTGTTGATCCTTGAATAGTGTTGTGCAGGCACTTGCTTGTCTTGATGTATTGTTAACCAGGTCTGGCACTGTTTCACATAACAGGAATGGACACCCTTCGGTTCTCTTGCAGTCAACATCGCTGTGGATAAGAGTGACTGCTAAATGAATTTAATGTTGTGTAATGTTTAATGTGAGGGGGGAGGGGTGTTGAGGAAATTCCACCTGAAGGTTGAGTCAAATGAGGAACTGGTTCAGCTGGCATAGCTGTCTTGTCACCATATCCCCCCCTTCCAACACACATGCACGCTGTAGACTCCTGTCACCTGTTCTAGAAAGCCCCTCACCCCCCCACCCCCCCCGGTCTGGCTCCACAGGCTCGGTGGGTATGACTCGTTTTCCTTCTGGTCTCTATGGAGAGTGCAGAGAGGAACTGCTCTGTCGGGACGACTGTTTGCATAGTCATTGTGACTGTGACAACACAACACAAAGGACATACTATGTATACATTGGATCTTCAAAGTCTACACACCCTTTTAAATTTTCAGTGAAAACCCATTAAATCAGATTTTTTCCAACTTTCATTTAGATATCGTAACCCACAACATCAAACTACTAATAAAAGGCAACACATTTCTGAGTATGAATTTAAAATAGAAAAACTAAACCTTGGTTGCATACGTTTACACAACCCTTAGAATGCGAGTTGTAACTGTGTTCTTGTCTAGCCATTCACCATCCAAATCATGCCCAAAGACAGTTGACTTTGTCTGTGGCCAATTGAAGTGATTTTAATTAGTTCAGGGTAAAATCAGCTGCTCCTGTAGGTTTCCTCAGCAGGTTTTCTTGTTTCTTAATGCATGCCAGTGTAAGGAAACAACCATGGGCAACAAGGAGCTACCAAAACATCTATGGGCTTGAATTGTTGAAAGGTACAGATTAGGGAAGGATTATGAGAAGATATCAAAGGTCTGAAATATATCATGGAGCACAGTAAATCCATAATCGAGAAATGGATTAAACATGGTACAGCCATGACCTTGCCTAGATCAGGCCGCCCTCCAAGATGGATGACCATGTAAGGGGGAAACTCATCAGAGAAGGCACCAAGAGGCTAACATAAAAAGAACTGCAGGATGTCATGGCAAGGACTGTTTGAGCTAATTTGTGAGCTGTGGGGTAGGATGGCAAGATGGAAGCCACTTCACACAAAGAAGAACTTCCAATCTCATCTGAATTATGCAAAAAGTCATGTGGAAAAAGGTCTTGTGGTCTGACAAGATTAGGGTAGAACTTTTTGGCCTTATTTCCAAATGATATGCTTGGCGCAAAGCCAGCACAGCCTATCAGCTTAAGAACACAGTCCCTACTGTCATGTGTGGTGGTGGCAGCATCATGCTATAGGGCTGTTTCTCTTCTCTATCTCTGGCGAGGATAGAGAGGAAAATGAATGGGGAAAATTACCAAAAGATTTTAGAGAGAAAAAGGAAGATCCGTGTCCTGAAACAGCCCAGTCAGAGCCCTGACCTCAGCCCCATTGAAAATCTTTGCACTGACCTGAAAAGAACTGTTCATAAGCGATCCCCTCACAATTTAAGCAAAATCAAACTCTACTGCAAAGAAGAATGGATTAAAATAGCAAAATCTAGATATGAGAAGTTGGTAGAGACTTATCCAAACAGACTCACTGCAGTTATCAAAGCAAAAGGTGCTTCCACCAAGTTTTAATTTAAGGGTATGCAGACTTCTGCAACCAAGATTTGAAGTTTTTCATTTTTAATACTTGTTTTACTTAAGCATTTGTTTTTTACTTTGATTTTATTAGTTACAAAAAAACTTTCTAGAGCCACTGTATATGTATGTAGTAGGTCTTTTGCATATGTAATATAGATGCATTCCTCATTACAGGCCATTGAGGAGTGGCTGGACTTCCATAGTGAAACAGAAGGGGGTGTTGTAGATACAGCACCAAGCCTCAAGAGACCATTCCAATCCCCACCAATTGTGGTGTTAATGTGTGTTGTGACCATGTGTGTGGGCTAGTAAGTGTGCATGTGCATGGTGTGTGTGCATGTGTGTGTGTGTGTGTGTGTGTGTGTGTGTGTGTGTGTGTGTGTGTGTGTGTGTGTGTGTGTGTGTGTGTGTGTGTGTGTGTGGCAGAGCATGACTTCATATATTTTGGTCTGTAAGTATTAGAATGAACTTACACCAACATATCCCCTTTTAATTTTGCAGTGGGATTACTTTTTAATGGTTTCTTCAGATGTTAAAAATTTCTCAATGCATACATAAAGGACATAAATACATTTGAATGAAAATTCTTAGGTATATAAGCTCTTCCTGAAAAAAACTTCACAGAGAAGTGTTGCACAAACAACACACCGCAACAGAGATCGAGCATATGCCAATTTTTTTCTGACAACACTTTTATGAATGGCCATTAGCTTGAACTGAAGGCAATATGAGGAAATTCAGGTAAATGTTGAATATTTAATCTGAATGTCAGCAATAATGCCATTTCTTTATTTGGAACAGTGATGGGAGAGGCTGAGGTTTTGTAAATTAGCCCTATAATGAGATAGTGTCTAGGGCCTGGGGATGTGTTTATATATAACTCTGGGAATATGCATCTTAAAACTGGTTAGCCTCTCACAGGATCTTTTTTGAGTGGAAAACTGTGCTGTGACTGGCGTAATCACACATCCATAATGCATGGTAATTTCTGTAATTATGTACAAGGTCCATTGAATATTAAAAGCCGGCTTCCTGCAGACTCGGTGAACGGCTTCATACATCCCTGGCTGTATTCTTCCTCTCGGGTGGAAAATCTGTGGCCAGCTGAACTCCTCTTTTAAAGCAGTAAACTCTCCTCACATTCCAGGAAACAGCCCACATAGACGCTCCCACAAGCCACTGGCATGGATGCAGACCACGCCATACTCCACCATACAGTGTTATAATGCACCCGTACAGCACACTGTAGTTTAGTGCTATGGCACTATGATCTGCCTGTAGTTTGGCACTAAGGCCTCGTGGTCTGGATCTAGTCTGACACTAAGGTATGATGGATGATCTGGCCATAGTTTGGCACTAAGGCATGGTGGTCTGGCCGCAGTTTGGCACTAAGGCATGGTGGTCTGGATGTAGTTTGGCACCAAGGCATGGTGGTCTGGATGTAGTTTGGCCCAATTTCCTGTGTTCCATCTCTTTTGTGTCATTTAAGACATGTTGATAGCTGTCAGCGGGAACATTCTCCAGTCAGCGACCAATCAGGGAAAAGTAAAAGGACTGCAAAAGCTCATTATCAGAAATCAACTAAAAACAGCCTATTGACAGTTTATTAGGAATGATAATAATTATTATTAATAATATAATAATAATAAAAGAAAATGCCTTTTTCGCCACCCACAGTTGGTTACAGACTCATACCAGTCCCTCAGAAAAGATTCCTGTCCCCCTGCATAAGGATAAGCTTGGCAGTGTAGGTACTCAAACTGTGTCTTTGTGATGCAGTTTGGGACAGGACGGATCCCTGATCACAGGCTGTCTCAGGTGTGACCTGCGTCACAGAACAGGATGCCTCAGGCCAGAGGGCTTGCAGTGAGCAGCCTTCTTCCCCAAAAAACACTCAGCAAACAGAAACACACTCCTCCTGTCATTAGCCATGGGGCACGCCAAGTAGAGTATACAAAGACATTGACTGAATAACGGGACGCAAACAGAACATGTTAGTAGTTCTGTTTGAATAATGAGACACAACCAGAGCACTGGTGGACAGTGTCTACTGGAAATAATAAAATGAAGCCTAAAGAAAAAATTCCCAGAACACCACGCCCACGAGGCCATGCAAAGAGAATCTGTTTTTTCCTCTAATTCTCATTCTTTGCATGGTCGTCTCGTCCCGTCTGCCACAGGGTGACCAAGGGAACTTCCAAACCAGCAGGATGTGTCCGCTGCCCACCATAGCCAATCAGGTGATTCAGACACTCTTTTCTGCATCGCCATGGTGTGTCAGCCACCATTTGCGTTTGTTTTTATATGACAGGATGGAAATCTGAGTGGGAATTTCTCTCCGCTTTGATGCCTTCTGTACCCTGGGGCTGGCGGCGGCTCAGGGTTTTCTGTGTGACAGTTCTCGATCCACTGTTTGTTTTAGCTGACTCTGCTGTGGTTTGTCTTTCGGCTGTTGGGCAAGCAGTAACAGCAGTGCTGGGCTGACGGCACTCCTGTGGTTTACTGAGTTTCCAGTCACAGGCCTCACCAGTCGTTCAGATATTACTAATTCATCTGCTCAGCAGTTGCCCTTAACTAAGGAGACCTTCACATATTCACACAAGTATGGCTAGATGTTCACCAGGGTTACAAGCTTCTAAGGCTATTAAAGGTATTACCTCTCTAAAACCTAAGTCAAGCTCCTCCCTGCCAACACATTTCTCCTCAGCTCTAAGCCAATTACAGTCATGCTCTTCTTTGTCGTGCTGTCCTGAATCTGTGATCTTCCCAATGTACAGACCTGAACTTCCTGTTTACATTTATGAGGACATATAAGCACTCAAATGTTTCATCATTACAGCAAATTTGTTAAATACCCTTGGTTTTTGATAGCGGATGTTTCTGGACCCTCAAGAAAACAAAGCATACTCACTACCTGCAGCCTGCCTGGATGTGCATCACTAAATGTGAACTCTTAATGGTGCATCACAGGAAATGTATAGTAGCTGCACAGACACATCACAGACAGCCTCAATTCCTATTGACCACTTTTACTGTGTTCACCTTTTTGCAAAATATATGTTTTGACTGGTTGTTTTTTATGACATGCACATGTACACACACACACACACACACACACACACACACACACACACACACACACACACAGGCACCACACCATTTACCTAAAAAACAACTGCATGATCCCCTCCTGTGGTTGCTCATTAAATGTGGCTCTGATTGTTTCTGTCTTCTGCATGAGCGTGGTGTGATCCAGAAACCCAATTCGGCTCACATCCATACCCCTGTTTCACCATGACCAAGCCTGTGTTTTAACACACAGATAATCACATACACATTTTACATGCCTTTCTCCCTCAACTCACCATAACAGTACTTAAAGTTGACAGAATGAAAGCTTGTTTAAATCATATCCACATTTCAAACATTGACATGGCAGTTTGCCTCTTGAATACTGCTAATCGATTAAATGCTGGCGTTTACTTTTCCATGTCGTGTAAACTTTCGGCTCCTCTGGATGAATGACGCAGGTTAGCAGATTAAATTAAAACTTTGCCCTGCCCTCCAAGGGAAGCCCTGTAAACCAGGGCTCACAGTGTGTCTGCCCATGGGATCCAACTAGAGATTCTTTATTTAAAAAAGGTGGATAAGGAACAGGGCCTGTAAATTAGTGGGTGTGAGTCTTCGGTTGGCTGTGGTACAGTTTGCACATGGTCAAAACACCTGAGTCACCTCAGTAAACAGTCAACCATCTGAGCATACAAAATACAAGCTCTCAGAATAGTCTTGTATCAGGGTGTCTGGCTAGCATGTAGTAAATGCCTCCAGTACAGTGTTGGCCTCATTCTAACCTGCCTCAAACGCTGCCAGTCCAGCATTGGCCTCCTTCAGACCTGCCTCAAAAGCCTCCAGCCCAGCACTGACCTCACTCCCTCCCCACAGGTTTCTCACCCCAGGGTGTGAAGGAGCAGAGCTTAAACAGGGGACTAATGCAGGGATTCAGCTCAGGTGTCAGCAACTTCAGTTTACAGCTCAGGTGGTCTCTCTGGCGCCATCTGGTGGAACCATCACAAACACATAAATCTTCCCTCTGTGACTTGGCCCCTTCCTTCACCACTGTTTATTCATAAATCACATGCATAATATAATAACAAAAATATTTTTAAAAATAGCTGAGGTAATCACAGAAATATTCAATGTAATGTTTTCACTTCAAATCCAGGGTTCCAAAAGGGCTCCAAGTAGTTTATTATTACAGACTCAACATTAATTAGATTCATATGAACACGACCCAGGTGAGGACCTACACACACATACACAAACACACTCACATGCACACACATACAGTGCCTTGCATATTTGTTCATACCCCTAACCAAATAGGAACAAACAATACAATGAAAGAAAAAAGATATGTTGTACACTGCTTATACTGGGTACTACACATTTACTGCTTATTTTTTAAATGTTACACTTTAGCATTCATAGCATTCATACCACAAGAATCACTTTTATTCGCATCCTTGGAGTTTTTTAAATCCTCTTCATTCATGGCTGACAAGATGCTCCTTGTAGTGTTTTGTGAGGTTCTTGCACTTCTAACTGGGATTTTAACTATTCCCCCTTCCAGATTTGCTCAAGGTCCTTTGGATCTTTTGGTTTTTGTTTGTGAACTGCTTTCTTGAGTTTGAAACATAGGTTCAGCTGGATTGACTTCAGGTGATTGAGACAATGAGTTGTATTTTTTTGTGTTCAGTAAACTATTTCTTTAAAATAGATTTAAGTAAGGATCATTGCCATGTTAGAATGACCATTTTAGCCAAGAGCATATTGGCAGAGAGAATCTGGTTTTTGACCAAACTGTCCTGGTACTTGCTGGAGTCCATAACTCCCTCTAACTTAACAAGGATCCCGGATCTGTAAAAAAAAACTCCCACCAATATCATATTTCACAGCAGGCATGGGTTTCTTTCTGAACATGAACTTCAAATTTTCATGCCAAGCATAAAGCTGATAAGCATGTCCAGAAAGCTCGATTTTCACTTCATCTGACCCCGAGGGACGCTTCCAATTTCATTCAGACATAGTTGTAAATACAAGTTGCCCTTTTGTGGCTTGCCTTCAAAAGAGGCTTCTTCCTGGAAAGCCCATGAATACAGCATTCATGCATACAATTCTGAATCATTCTTTTAGACATTTTGTTCCCTGAATGCAAGTCTGATGCAAGTCTGCTTAGGAAATCTCAAACGGTTTCCTTTAGATTTGAGGTTACTTCCTGAACTTCCTGTCTTATGGCCCATGGTGCGGAGATAGACATGCAGGCTTTTTCCTGGCAGGGCTGCCAAAACACCAGCAGCTGTACATTACATTACATTACATGCATTTAGCAGATGCTCTTATCCAGAGTGACTTCCAGCACACTAGTATGTGTGTCCATTCAAGTTAATTCAAGTTACCTTTCTTCATAAGGACCATAGCAGTGGAAAATGGTAGATTCAGCATTTTGTGAATTATTTTAGCAATCCTCCAGCTTATGGAGGTCAATGACTTTGCCTACAGTCTTCAGAGACCCTTCTGATGATTACAGTAATTACAATGCATGCTACTGATGCATCTCTTTGGTGTGTTACTTCATTTTATACCACAGGGAAACAGGGAGTCTTTATATGCCTCCAGAAGCTCCTGTGAACTTCCAATGAGCAGAATATTATCTTGGATTTGTGCTGTTGGATTTTGTTTAAAAATGACCAAACGTGTGAATAAACGTGACCCTCATGTTTCCTGGATTATTTGTGATCTATGCAATGCTATCAAAGATTAATGTATGACTTTATTTTCATTTTTAAACAGAAAAAAATGATCAGA